>JAJOOG010002826.1:0-28548 GCA_029582565.1 Solanum infundibuliforme
TATATATATATATATATATATATATATATATATATATATTTCTATTATATAGAAATGTGATGAAGAGGACGACTAAGGATAGTTCTGTAAATTAAAAAAAATTCCAGCTTCAAGAAGTTGTACAATATGCAGAAAAAATGTTAAATTTCTGAAATATATCATTCAAATTACTGTAAGTTGAAATGGCCACGTGGTTTCCACCCATTGAAAAAGTTGAAAAAATCTTGTGTACCGTCTAAAAATGTGGGCCCAAATCTGTCTTCAAATGGTTGTCAGCGGTCACCCTTGTCATAAGAGTTTTTCTCAAAAATTAACATTTAATATCATATATATTTTCTGTGAGTTGCTACTCCTTCCCTTTAATTCATAATATAACTAACGTGAGTATAAAACTATTTTTCTCTAATACAATAAATATAAATATAAATATACAATGAAATTAGTGTGATAAAAACAAATACTTTTTTTGTTTTTATTTGTTTGTTCTATTTTCACTTGACATAAATTTATTAAAAAAGAGTAAAGAAAACATTTCAATTTTATAATCTTAAATCAAAAATATATTCAATATATCAAAATACTCTATAATTTTGTAGTATTAAAATGTCATGTAGAAAATTAAAATTAAAGAATTACTAAAAAGAAAAAAAGTCATCTTTTAAGAAATAAACTAAAAAAAATGTAAGATAAACAAATTGAAATTGAGTGAGTAGTATATTGATTTGAGATGAAAGAATAAAAAGTAATTTATTAAATTATAAATTTTAATTTATTATTTAATAGAGCATAAAAAGTACCACGACAAATTAGAGTAAAATTGGTCATAATTATTTTCTCCAAATTTACTCTATTTTATCATGTTTACTAAAAATGACTATTTTTATTTAAATAGTAGTAGTTTTTAAAAAATCAAAATATAAATCATTAATTAGTTATTACTATTATTGATTAATTGATCTTTATATAATCATGTGTATTTGAAAGTTTATGATAATAAATATTTATTTATAAAAGTAATATAGATATATGTGATATATCAATGTGACAACTTAATATATTTCAATGTTTTATTTATGAACTATGATTTGCTCATATATAAAGATTGTATGAAAATTGAAAAATCATAATAGTTTACACGATTCAAGCCTGATTTATTTTAAATTAAAAATATTTTTATAAAGTATTAATGGAAGAAAACATCTTGATCATACATGTGTTTACTTTCCTTTCAGTAATTGATCATATTCAACACAATCATTAATCTATAGCCAATCATGTATCAAAAGTTTATCATTTTCAAGATTTATTTCATTGCTTTCAAATTGGAAAACTTTTGTGAAGTTTGGTATGGAAATTAAGGTAACATTAGAATGACTAAGGGGCAATTATAAATTATATTACAAGTTATGAATTTTCTAGAAACCACACACAAGTTTGATATGATTTCTCTAGAAGTTACTTTTTAACACAAATAAATATATCCTTAGCTCAACCCTCATTTCACTCCCAACCTAAGTTTTCTCTACTCTCTCACCAAGTAAGTTCCTTTTTCTTTTCTCACCCTTTTTTTCTCTTTTACTTTTTGTTCTTACTAAATTATTTATTTTCAGTGAAATGGATAATTTCTAACTTTTCTTTAGAAAATCACTATTGTTACTTTAACAAAATAGTGCAAATCCATCGAGGAATATATCTAATTAATATCATAGTATTAAGGAATATGTTTAGGACTGTTCATATTATTAATGTTATTATTATAAGTTAAAAAATTATAAGTTTAAAACAAATAAAAACAAACAGTTGTGGCGTGAGAACAAATGTCTTTAATGTAGGAAGACCTAAAGGAGTTAATTAGTCATTTAAATATGTAACCTTCCTTTGTATGAATGTCATATATGATTTAATTTAGAATAAATAAATAGCAGAGTTTTGAGACAATTAGTGGATGGTGGATAATGTTTAATGCATTTGTATGTATCATTGTATGTTTCTTTTTTTGACAATTAATGTACGTTTGTTTATTTCATGTGAAGTTGTTAAACACATTAGTTTTCAGATTATTCTTATTCTAAACACATTAGTTTTCGGATTATTCTTATTCCAAACACATTAGTTTTCAGATTATTCTTAGTTTTCAGATTATTCTTATTCTAAACAAATTAGTTTTCAGATTACTCTTAGTTTTCAGATTATTCTTATTCTAAACACATTAGTTTTTAGATTATTCTTAGTTTTCAAATTATTCTTATTCTAAATACATTAGTTTTCAGATTATTCTTATTCTAAATATTCACTGCCAAAGCAAATAGAGGAGACTGACAAACCACATCACTTCTTTATTCTCTTAAAGACTATCATAACTGTTGACACCCAATTTTGGCCCTCCATAATATAGATTAATCATCGAGTTTCTTAAATTCCTAAAGATTTAAAATAATTGACTTTATAAAATTTTAAATATTTTTCAAGTCATTTTAGGTAATTTTGTCATTTTTATAATTTATAAAAATTTTAAAATAATTTATATATTCTATATAATTTTGTATATATTTATTGTATTAATATTTGAAAATTGTCTCAAAAAAATTTTAGTTTTACTTAAATATTTGGTTAATTAGTTTAGCTAATTTATAGTTTATATTTTTGAGTTAATTAGTTTACAATTAAATTAATTAATTATTTTATTTCGTTAAGATTAAGAAGCTTGTTAATTAATTAAAATTAATTCGTCTTGTTTAAATTTTAGTCAAACTCAATTTGGCTATTTCTTATACTCCAAAAGTTAACCCATCTTTGACCTCCAACTTAACTCAATTTAGAGACCAAAATTTTGGGCCTTTTTACAAATTTCCAGAAGCCCACCTCAGCCCCAAAACCCAACTTAACTCAAATACCAAATGACCCACCAACAATACACAACAATACCATACGTACAACACCAAAATCAATCCAGCAACACCAAATACCCACAACTAACAGACCAACTCTTAAAGACCCAACAATTCCAATTCAATACCCATTTCCAGCAGCCCATAACCCAACATACAATGCGTACAGCGTTCCAAATAGCAACAAAGAACCTGACCCCACCCTTGTTACGCGTCTTCTTCTTCACGCAACAACATCAAAACCAGCGAGCAAATCACGAAAATTCAGCAGCAAATCACGACCTCGATCCCAACCCCTCTCGCTTCATTATCAATTCGTTGAAGATTGTTGAGATTGATACAATTGACAGCTTTCAATCTTATCTTTGAAAAAGAATGTGATTTTCGAATTTCAAAATCCACCCGTTTCCCCCTCTTCCCCTAAAAAATCAGCTTTATTCTTCAACTATTTAAGACCGTTTTCTCTATGTGTTTAAGGGGGAAGGGACATGAAAATAGAGGAAAAACAGAGTGATATAGGTTCAGAAGAGGAATTTTGATTTCTATAGTCGCTAAGTTAAAAATTTTGAATCTCGAGCTCTCGTCTTAAGCTCTTTGTTCTCTGTCATCGAAAACTTTCATCGGAGTTCTTTTCACGTGATAGTGAAATAGTTCACCCAAGCTCATCGTCCCAGAATGCTGCCCTAAGAAAGGTAATTTCTTCATCCCCCATTTCGACACGATATTTGCGAGATTAGAAATTCTTTGTTTGTGTTTAGTTGCTGACATATGTGATTGAGCTTTTATGTCTTCGTATGCTATGAGAGTCTTTTTCTAATCTCGAGGATGAATCAAAATGATTGTTGTGTGATCGGTTTTGCCGCTCATTCGATCCCATGTTTCAGTTTGCTCGTTTTATCATGCTCTATTTTGAATATATCTATAGATATTACGAATATGTTCTTTGTGACTTTAGCCTAATCAAGTCATGTTTGAGTCGGGATTATGAGTCAAGTTCTCGTAAGGGCTTGGTTTGACTGCATTCGATTTCCTTGTCAAGTAGTCACGTGTTCTGATTGAAACACGCTATTGTCCTCCCTCCCTCTGCCTCCAGAAGTGTATTATAATTAGCCTCGAATGGTTCCATTTGTCTTAGTTTTATTTTGTTAATAATCCGCATTCAAAATCATTTCATTCTTTGTCTTAGGCCAAACTTGAACTTGTAACTACTTAAGCTCAACTTTCATGTTTGTTTTGAATCATATGCTTGTCTTGCTTTGATTTTCTTGTCTCATGTCAAGGTGATAGTTCAAGTATGTGAAAAATGAGCTTGCTTAACTAAAACAAAAATTAAGTATTTAATGAGAAGCCAAAGCTTTATGTTACTTTACATATGAAGTTGTGATTGATGTCCTAAATTGAACTTGGAAAGCTTTTGTCCAAACAAATTTAATCTCTATTATTTGTTTATTTTGTTATGTTATGTTGTACTGATTTTCTCTTCACATCGTTAGAGAATTATTGACCGAATTAATATGTTTGATGTTAGTAGTTTAAAGATATGAACTTGGACCCTTTGTTTTTGGAAAGTCATAAAAGAATTTGAATTTCACTCTTTGCTCCATTACTGCTCATCACTTTAGATACAAAAATATTTCCATTCCCTTTATATGGATATTTGGTTAATGAAGATAAGCATGTGTTAATATTTTCTATTATTTTATATTCTTCTTTAAACACTAATTCTGTCATTTATTTGTTTTACATGAAATCCATCCGAGTTCACCTTGAACTTCGATCTCCTATCCTTGCATTTTGAGTTGTATCGAAACTCAATATTTCCTCTATATCAAGTCAGCCAAAGTAACGAAACAGGTTGGAGGCAGCGAATAGGGTTGGAGATTGAAATTTCAGATGTCCGGGGAAGGCAAAAATGGGTTGTATACATTACATACAACAGTATACACTGATATACTGGCCAATATACAACCCATATACATTTGGTATACATGATACAGGTGGAAAACAGGATTGCATCAAAAAGAGATCTGAATGACAGTTCTCCGTAGTTAAAAAACTGAGTTATATACGCTGATATGCGGACAATATACAGTTTGTATACAAAAATAAGAATTGGGCCAAAGCCCAAAAAATCAACAGCTTTTGGCCCAATGTTCTGGGCAGTAATAGGCCCAAAAGGACCAAATTCTTCTCTCATTCTCTCTATTATTTGGTTGTATTTATTTTTGTTTATTTTAACTCTAACCTTTTATTTAATTTGGTTTAATTTAATTAAATCCCCAAAAGATGAACTATATTTTTTATGTTAGTTTATTTTAATAAAATTTTATTTTTTATCAACTAAATTGGTGTAAATTATTTTTAAAATGATTGAAACAAATGTTAATTAATCTAGTTTTTTTAAAATTCTAATCACTTGCAATTTACTTCAAATATTTCATTTTAGGTCCTTTTTTAAAAAAATAAATAAATGAAAAATGATTCTTTATTTAACTATTTCCTCAAAGTTCGAATATTGTAAATTACATTTTGTATTAAACCATTTTTTTTCAAAGAATTAGTCAAAAAATATTTTAGTCAAGTCGTAGGATAACTGCGTGTTAGCGGCTACTTTATGTGCTAATACCTTCTTAGAGTAGAAATAAGAACTTCTTATCCATTTTCTCTAAATTTTTAAAGATTTATCTGTGAAAGCCTTTTTTAAATTAAGTTTTCTTAATTTCTATAAAAAATTTCGTGGCGATTCTTTTGTAAGTATTTTTCTTAAAATGTTTTATACTTGGAACATTTCAAAAAAGTGATTTTTATTAATATAGTTAAATTACGGCATAACATAAATGACGACTCTGCTGGGGACTTAATTAAGTTCTAACCATAAGATTTGACTTATTAGACTAATTGCTATTAATTGTTGAATTGTTTATTTGCGCTTAATGTGTTTAAATTAGTATAATTGTTATTGCATTCATTGCATTTCCTGTTGTATGTATAGTATATTAAGGACTGTTTCTGCATAATCATAGCCAAACTTTTAGTACTTAACCCTTTTCCAGAAGGATCGCCAATTTATTGGTACGTCATGCATCCAATGATTGTCGTGAATTCCAGCCTAAGTTGTCCACTTGGGTTCCCAATCTTTCAAAAGTCACTCTTAGTCAACTAGCGTAAAGCGAAACCAAATTCCAATTTTAGCGCATTTTGAACTAGGCTGACCCAACACCCAAGGCGTGTTGGGCCCATTAGAATCCCACCTTGTGTCTATTTGGCCTATTGGTCAATAAAAGACAATCATGCTTATGTGTTTAAATTTGAAGGATGCATACGTCATTTGGCAAAACATTGTCTCTTGGGGTTGGGAGTTTAATAGTTTGTTCGAGTCGAAGAAGGATCAAGTTACCATTTCATCCAAAAGCGTGGACATTCGGAGATGATAGGAAATCAAAAAAAAGGACCGTCCATGGAAGCATAGTTTAGGATTGTACCCCTGCGTGGGATTGATCATTTGTATCCCTTTTCCTTATTATGTATCCCCTTTCATTTTTATTCATAAAATTTGTATAAATTTGGGTTTCGAGGCAATGCAATGTTTCAAACGACGTTATACGTCCTTCGAGTTGCTAGGCCTACCCTTGGCACAAAAGGGTCACATATTTGGTTAGAACGCGCAATATTTGTTTATGTGTTGTAACTGCTTGTGTGAATATGTTGCTTTATTTGAAGATATTCTAGCTCACTTCTTTTCGAATTATTTTCTAGAACCCTTTAAGCACAAATATCAAGTCACTATCAAAAGTGCATCCAAATACTCCTCGAGTCTTTAGTTTCACAACAAAATTCGAACTTCATTTTTCAAATCTTACTTTCTCATCAAAAATTAAAAAAATAAAAAACCCTTCATCTCAAATCGAAGGAGATTCAAGCTGGTCGGTCCCCATTTTTTGAGAAATTTTATCTTCTTCCAACTCTTACAAAGAAATTAGAGTTTCATATCAATCGAAAATTAGAAGTATGTTAATGAAAGATACAATCAACTTTGTCTTGACTCGAGTCGACTTTTCTGATTCACTAAGATCAAAATCAAATAGACAAATTCATGTCTATTTAGTCATTTATCTAAATATGTGGGCTAGTTTATCTTCAAGTGGAGCAACTCTTATGTGTTTGTGGTCATATGTGTGATATTTTGTATTATTTATCATCTACATAGACTAACACGTTTATCTTTTGAGTTATTTTTCTTGGTCAAGTACTTAGAACTAATCTGTGTTGATAAGCCAGCTGGTCATCCTTATTTCACAAGATCTAAGGCGCCCAAAGATTCATTTCCTGATCAAAGTGTGCAAAAAGGAAAGGCAGTAATGGGTGATAACAATGACGAGATTAGCATGACTGATGTTGTCGTGGCTCAGCCCACCACCGCTGATCAAAATGCTGAAATTTGACACTTTTGGAGGAATCGGAAATCCGTTGGCTCACCTGAGAGCCTACAGGAATGAAGCCTAGTTAATGAGGCTCTTTAGCCGAAGTTTAAGTGGTGAAGCGTTGGAATGATTTACCTCTCATCAGATAAAGCAATGGTCTAGCTGGAATGCACTAGCTAAGAATTTTATCGAACGGTTCGCCTATAATTTGGAGATCGTTCCTAATCGCTATTCTTTGGAGAGAATTAAGCGTAAATTCACAATCACTTGTAATTTAATTCAAAATTTTCATTTTAGGTCCTTTTTTTTAAACAAAAAATAATAATAAATAAATATATGAAAAATGATTCTTTATTTAACTATTTCCTCAAAGTTCGAATATTGTAAAATACAATTTGTATTAAACCATTTTTTTCAAAGAATTAGTCAAAAAATATTTTAGTCTAGTCGTAGGATAACCGCATGTTAGTGGCTATATTATGTGCTAATACCTTATTAGAGTAGAAATAAAAACTTCTTACCCATTTTCTCTAATATTTTTAAAGGTTTATCTATTAAAACCTTTTTTAAATTAAGTTTTCTTAATTTCTTTAAAAAATTTAGTAGCGATTCTTTTCTAAGTATTTATCTTAAAATGTTTTATACTTAGAACATTTCAAAAAAATGATTTTTCTGAATATACTAAATTTACGGCATAACAGAAATGACGACTCTACTAGGGACTTAATTACGTTCTAACCATAAGATTTGACTTATTTGACTAATTGTTATTAATTGTTGAATTGTTTATCTGCGCTTAATGTGTTTAAATTAATATAACTGTCATTGCATTTCCTTTTGTATGTATAGTATATTAATGACGGTTTCTGCATAATCGCAACCGGACTTTTTGTACTTAACTCTTTGCAGAAGGATCGGCAATTTATTGGTACGTCATGTGTCCAATGGTTGTCGTGAATTCCAGCCTAAGTTGTCCATTTGGGTTCCCGGTCTTTCAAAAGTCACTCTTAGTCAAATAGCATAAAGCGAAACTAAATCCCAATTTTAGCGCATTTTGAACTAGGCTGACCCAACACCCAAGGCGTGTTGGGCCCATTAGAAGCCCACCTTGTGTCTATTTGCCGATTGGTCAATAAAAGACAATCATGCTTATGTGTTTAAATTTGAAGGATGCATACGTCATTTGGCAAAACATTGTCTCTTGGGGTTGGGAGTTTAATAGTTTGTTCGAGTCGAAGAAGGATCAAGTTACCATTTCATCCAAAAGCGTGGACATTCGGAGATGATAGGAAATCAAAAAGAAGGACCGTCCATGGAAGCATAGTTTAGGATTGTACCCCTGCGTGGGATTGATCATTTGTATCCCTTTTCCTTATTATGTATCCCCTTTCAGTTTTATTCGTAAAATTTGTATAAATTTGGGTTTCGAGGCAATGCAATGTTTCAAACGACGTTATACGTCGTTCAAGCCGCCAGGCCTACCCTTGGCACAAAAGGGTCACATATTTACTTAGAACGCGCAATATTTGTTTATGTGTTATAATTGCTTGTGTGAATATGTTGCTTTATTTGAAGATATTCTAGCTCACTCCTCTTCGAATTATTTTCTAGAACCCTTTAAGCACAAATATCAAGTCACTATCCAAAGTGCATCTAAATACTCCTCGAGTCTTTAGTTTCACAACAAAATTCGAATTTCATTTTTCAAATCTTACTTTCTCATCAAAAATAAAAAAATAAAAAACCCTTTATCTCAAATCGAAGGAGATTCAAGCTGGTCGGTCCCCATTTTTTGAGAAATTTTATCTTCTCCCAACTTTTACAAAGAAATTAGAGTTTCATATCAATCGAAAATTAGAAGTATGTTAATGAAAGATACAATCAACTTTGTCTCGACTTGAGTCGACTTTTCTGATTCACTAAGATCTTCTATTTCCTACGCATCTAATGGAAAATGACATTTCAGAAAATCCTCACCTTACATAAATTATCCTCGAACTCCACAAAATTCATATCCAACTTGTTATACCCAATCAGGTTATCAAACTCAACCACCGAGTTACCAAACTCTACCTTCTAATTACCAAACTCCACCACCGAGTTACCAAATTCCACCTCTTGTTTACCAAACTCCACATCCAAATTACCAAAATACCCATCCATATTACCAAGCTCCATCAGTTAATTGTTCAAATATCCAATCAAGTTACCAAACTCCACCCCCGCACTACTAAAACACCCATCCTAGCTACCGAGCTCCACAATACCCAAATTTCCAAACCCAAGCACCAACTCACCAAAATCCTCCAAACTACCGTCAAGTACCTTCACATCCAGGAAATAATTACTATCCTCCTCGCCCAAATCTTGAGAAGAAACCTTCTAGAGTCTTTACTCCTTTGGTTAAGAGCCGAACACAAGTTTTTGAGAAATTGAAATCAGTTGGCCTGATACAGACAATTGATCCAAAAAAATATCAATGTCAACTCCAAGCTTTATAGACCCGATCTTCACTGTGCTTACCATTCAGGAGGTGATGGGCATATTACTGAGGATTGTATCAACTTGAAACATAAAATTCAAGACTTGATAGATCAAAAGGTTGTCACTCTTCAGACCGCCACTCCTAATGTCAATAATAACCCCATTCCGAATCATGGAAGGGTAACTATTAATATGGTTGAAGTCGAAAAAGATTTGAATAGAAGAAAGTTATAATCTTAGGCAACCTTGAAAAGCTTGAGAAAGTTGTAGCCTCTCCAACCAAAAGAGAGAAATCCAAATTTGTGATCATGGCACCTCATCAAGCTTTTGATTTAGTGTCGAAGGAGGGTCAGAACAAACAGAAGTTCGATCAAGCTTTTCCAAAATCATTGCCTCACTTATATCAGTCTTTTCCAATGCAAAATGGTCTAGGGGAAGGAATCAAAAATCGGTTCAAAGAAGGTGATATTGTGCTTGAAGAGATGATCGAGACAACAGTCATACCAGACAGCGTGTCAAAGGAGAAAATACGTAATTGGACATCAACTCCGCTCTTGATTCCTCGCTCGTCTTGGTAGACATAAACATTTTTTTATGTTATTTCTAAAATTGGTGGTGTTCCGAATGAGGCTCAAGACCCTTCCTTTACTCTATTTTTGTCTCACTATGTTTTAATCTCCCTCCTCATATTTTGAAAAAAGACAAAATGTTTTATCGTCATGGCCAAAGTTCTAATTTTCTTGTTTCAAATGAAAACCTCATTTCATGTGGAAATTTATTTTACTCGCTTTATATTTAAATATCTAATAGTATATGTCTATGATACCAGTGAAAATATTTTCAAATATGCCAATGGAATGTCATGTCACAAGCTGAATGATCAAAATGGGGTAGATGCAGACGAATTTGAGGACTACAATGAGAAGATCATGGTACCCAAACACCTGGTTGAGGAGTTCAAACTGTTCGAAAGTCACGATAAGCTGAATTCAAATGAGATTAGAATAGTGAATCAGGAAAATGATAAACGCATCAGAGAAATCAAAATTGGTGCCTATCTGACAAAAACGCAAGAAAGAGAACTCATCAGTTTGCTTGGAGAACACATCGATACATTTGTTTGATGACATTACATGGTTGAGGATGAACATTCGATCTCACAAGTCATCAATCTACTTAAATGTTGTCAAAAGATACCATGTTGGAAGACCCAATTTCTATCTTTTCCTTATAACCGCCTTTATTTGCTTGTAATCGTTTATGTTTAGAGTTTGTCGTTTGTAATGAACTAAGTCTGACCTGAATTCTCAAGAATGAGATACGTAGGCAGTCTATGTCGGCCTCGATCGTTTCCTTGTTTAATTTCCTATTTTTGTTAATCCTCGAGAGGAGAACTACGTTTGACCTGATTCCTACCTCAACGGGATACGTAGGCGCCACGACGGCTCGGTCATATCTCCCATAAGATTTGTATTTTTCTTTACAATAGAAACTGTGACAGAATTTTTGAGAGGGACTCAAAAGTTCTACAAGTCATATATCAACAATGCGAGATACTCCAAGATATCTAACTGGACAGAAATTTTTAGGATGGCCTCAAAATTTCTTCAAGCATCACTAGAAGTTTGTAGTCAATTTCGAATATTTCGAGTATGATTAGAAGTTTAAAACTAACTTCAAATGATCTCTGACATCGTTAAAGTTCATAGTCAACTTCAACAATCTCCCGCATCGTTGGATTTCAGAGTCAACTACAAAACTTCCCAATTATAGTATATTTCGGGAGAACCATGTCAGAAATTTCCCATGCTTTAAGTATTTTTGAATTCTCCAGAACGAGCTATCAGACACACCAAAGTTTCAAACCAAGGACGTTCATTTAAGCTTGACATGACATGACACTTGGCACTGACCTTTTTTTACAACTTTTTGAAAACTTTTCTCTTAAATATTTTATCTATATGTTTCAAATATTTTGCATAAAAATGTTTGTCTTGTCTATCGAGAAGCAAGAAGTAAGAGCGATCAACTGAAGATAGCAAGACAAGGAGCAAGCGATTGAAGAAATCAATACAGATCAGTTTGTTTCAAAAACTAACAATTTTTCTGTGGATGTAGGTCTATAAGATTGCCTCAAGTTCATCATATTTCTCCGTTCAACGAATATAGAGAACTCAAAAGGGTGAGGGGCTTCCCAAAATTGATAACTTTTCTGTGGACGCAGGAAAGTCATTGAAGTTTTTTAGAAGAAAAAGAAGAGTTCAGAATACGAGCAACAAACATCTCGTTTAAATTCCCAACAAAGCATAAGTCACAACGAAAACAAAGTGCTCAAAATGGGAAAAAGTGAAAGCATCACTGTCAAAATATACAAGTATCTTCGATGACACGAGATTACATTTTTCAGCATTAATAACGTTTGAAGAATATTCACAAATATCGTAGATATCAGACGCGGTAATGTGCACTACCTAGAGGGATATCGTCTTTACCACCCGGATGGACATTCATAGAGTATTATCAAATGAGATAATACCATCACCTAGAGGGACATTATCGCTATTTTATCAATGAAATATTATCATCCTACCGACGGATCTTCATTATCATTATCCTACCAATGGATCAACATTATCCTATTAATTGATCAACATCATCCTACCGACGGATCTTCATTATCATTATCCTACCAATGGATCAACATTATCCTACCAATGGATCAACATTATCCTACCAATGGATCATCAACATTATCCTACCAATAGATCAACATTATCCTACCGACGGATCTTCTTCATCATCATCATCATCCTATCGATGGATCTTTATTATCATCATCCTACCAATGGATCTTCATTAGTATTATCCTATCAATGGATCATTGTCAATCATCATTTTATCGATGGAGCATTATCATCCTATCGATGAAGTAGCATCATCCTACCGATGGATCAACATCACTCTACCATTGGATTATCGTCATCCTATCAATGAGGCATCGTTATCCTACCAATAAAGCATCAATTCATCATTTTATCGATGGAGCATCATCATAATCCTATCGATGGAGTATCATCATCATCCTATCATGTAGCAACATTATCCTACTTATAGATCAACATCATCCTACCAATGGATTATCGTCATCTTGCTAATGAAGAATGAATAAAATGATCATCATTATTTTCATTTGCAAGAACGTCATCAAAAGAGCCATCAACATATTACATCAATCTATATTTTATTATTTCGATATCAAAGGAAGAGTACAATCGAAGAATTATATTGCAAATATGAGATACAAGTTTTATTGGCCTAACGTCAAGATGAAGGAACTGGCGTGAAATGTTCAAGGAGAGCGACTAAGTGTCAACATGGTAAAAGACGCTATCTCTCTATTTGAATTACATTTTTTATGCTAATGAGTTTTATCTCAGTCTTTGTCGAGAGCATCCAAGAGGATGAATTCTCAAGTCAAACCACAAGTGCGGACGACATCAACAAGGATGCAGCACAATGTGGAACTTTTTCTTAGCAGCGAACTGGACATTGTCCGAAGAGGAGTGCCAAATTCTTAGGGCGCGAACTGAGGAATGACTTCCACCACAATAAAACCACACCCCTATCAAAAGGCATGTGAGTTTTTCTTTGGGTTTATCGGTTCCAATTTCGCATCCGAAAAATTTTGATTTTTACTGGAGGCAGCTTTCCAATTTGAGTGACAATGCACCAAGATCTTTGGAAATTATGTCCGTGTAAGTTCTTACTTATGGATGTAAAGAGCTGCACATTCGTGGCTAAGAGGTTGCAAGCCTCCTTTTCATACTCGACTTATTTTTCACTCTTCCCAACCGAAGGTTATCTTAACATACTAAGTTTCCTTTTTAACTGATCGAGTCGAACTACAAACAACCTGATTCCCTAAGTTGAGGAATATGTAGGCAGGCTCAATGTTGGAAACTCGGCTGTATTCTCATATTCTCTCTTAAATCTTATTCTTGAGCATTCCGGTCTCTTCATAATCCAATATTGGAATGGCTTTTGAATTTTTTCAAAATCTTGCGTCAAATCAAATGTATCGAACTACAAGTGGCCTGAATTTTCATATAGCCTGGGATATGTAGGAAACCCATTTTCGGGGTTCGGCCATAATTCCTAAAGTTCGTACCAAAATCCATTTCCTAAAGATAAAGATGTGGTCGGTCAAAATTGGATTTGTCAATTTCATTTGCCTCAAATTTCTTTCATCAATCCGAGTCAAACGAGGGACAGTTGTTGACATCCAATTTTGGCCATCCACAATATAGATTAATCATCGAGCTTCGTAAATTCCTAATGATTTGAAATAATTGACTTTATAAAATTTTAAATATTTTTCAAGTCATTTTAGGTAATTTTGTCATTTTTAAAATTTTAAAAATAATTTATATATTCTACATTATTTTGTATATATTTATTATATTAATATATGTAAATTGTCTCAAAAATTTTTTAGTTTTACTTAATTATTTGGTTAATTAGTTTAGCTAATTTATAGTTTATATTTTTGAGTTAATTAGTTTATAATTAAATTAATTATTTTATTTCGTTAAGATTAAGAAGCTTGTTAATTAATTAATATTAATTCGTCTTTTTTAAATTTTAGTCAAACTAAATTTGGCTATTTCTTATACTCCAAGATCTAACCCATCTTTGACCTCCAACTTAACTCAATTTAGAGACCAAAATTTTGGGCCTTTTTACAAATTTCCAGAAGCCCACCTCAGCCCCAAAACCCAAGCCCAATTCAAATACCAAATGACCCACCAACAATACACAACAATACCATACGTACAACACCAAAATCAATCCAGCAACACCAAATACCCACAACTAACCAACCCAACTCTTAAAGACCCAACAATTCCAATTCAATACCCATTTTCAGCAGCCCATAACCCAACATACAATGCGTACAACATTCCAAACAGCAACAAGAACCCGATCCCACCCTTGTTACGCATCTTCTTCTTCACGCAACAACAACAAAACCAGCGAGCAAATCGCAAAAATTCAGCAGCAAATCACGACCTTGATCCCAACGCCTCTCTCTCCATTATCAATCCGTTGAATATTGTTGAGATTGATACAATTGACAACTTTCAATCTTATCTCTGAAAAAGAATGTGATTTTCGAATTTCAAAATCCACCCGTTTCCCCCCTCTAAAAAATCAGCCCTATTCTTCAACTATTTAAGATCGTTTTCTCTATGTGTTTAAGGGGGAAGGGACATGAAAATAGAGGAAAAACACAGTGATATAGGTTCAGAAGGGGAATTTTGATTCCTATAGTCGCTAAGTTAAAAATTTCGAATCTCGAGCTCTCGTCTTAAGCTCTTTGTTTTCTGTCATCGAAAACTTTCATCGGAGTTCTTTTCACGTGATAGTGAAATAGTTCACCCAAGCTCATCATCCCAGAATGCTTCCCTAAGAAAGGTAATTTCTTCATCCCCCATTTCAACACGATATTTGCGAGATTAGAAATTCTTTGTTTGTGTTTGATTGCTGACATATGTGATTGAGCTTTTATGTCTTCGTATGCTATGCGAGTCTTTTTCTAATCTAGAGGCTAAATCAAAATGATTGTTGTGTGATCAGTTTTGCCGCTCATTCGATCCCATGTTTCAGTTTGCTCGTTTTATCATGCTCTATTTTAAATATATCTATGGATGTTACGAATATGTTCTTTTTTACTTTAGCCTAATCAAGTCATGTTTGAGCCGGGATTATAAGTCAAGTTCTCATAAGGGCTTGGTTTGAGTGCATTCGATTTTCTTGTCAAGTAGTCACGTGTTATGATTGAAACGAGTTATTGTCCTCCCTCCCTCTGCCTCCAAAAGTGTATTATAATTAGCCTCGAATGGTTCCGTTTGTCTTTGTTTTATTTTGTTAATAATCCGCGTTCAAAATCATGTCATTCTGAGTCTTAGGCTAAACTTGAACTTGTAACTACTTCAGCTCAACTTTCATGTTTGTTTTGAATCATATGTTTGTCTTGCTTTGATTTTCTTGTCTCATGTCAAGGTGATAGTTCAAGAATGTGAAAAATGAGCTTGCTTAACTAAAACAAAAATTGAGTATTTAATGAGAAGCCAAAGCTTTATGTTACTTTACATATGAAGTTGTGATTGATGTCCTAACTTGAACTTGGAAAGCTTTTGTCCATACAAATTTAATCTCTATTATTTGTTTATTTTGTTATGTTATGTTGTACTGATTTTCTCTTCACATCGTTAGAGAATTATTGACCGAATTAGTATGTTTGATGTTAGTAGTATAAAGATATGAACTTGGTCCCTTTGTTTCTTGAAAGTCATAAAAGAATTTGAATTTCACTCTTTGCTCCATTACTACTCATCACTTTAGATACAAAAATATTTCCCTTCCCTTTATATGGCTATTTGGCTAATGAAGATAAACATGTGTTAATATTTTCTATTATTTTATATTCTTCTTTAAACACTAATTCTGTCATTTATTTGTTTTACATGAAATCCATCCGAGTTCACCATGAACTCCCATCTCCTATCCTTGTATCTTGAGTTGTGTCGAAACTCAATATTTCCTCTATATCGAGTCAGCCAAAGTAATGAAACAGGTTGGAGGTAGCGAATAGGGTTGGAGATTGAAATTTCAGATGTCCGGGGAAGACGAAAATGGGTTGTATACATGTTGTATACAACAGTATACACTGATATACATGCCAATATACAGCCCATATACATTTGGTATACGTGATACAGGTTGAAAGGCAGTATTACAGCGAAAAGGGCGCAGAATTACAGTTCTCCGGAGTTAAAAACTGAGTTATATATGCTGAATGCGGACAATCTATAGTTTGTATACAAAAAGAAATAAGAATTGGGCCAAAGCCCAAAAAATCAGCAGCTTTGGGCCCAATGTTCTGGGCAGCAATAGGCCCAAAAGGCCCAAATTCTTCTCTCATTCTCTCTATTATTTGGTTGTATTTATTTTTGTTTATTTTAACTCTAACCTTTTATTTGATTTGATTTAATTTAATTAAATCCCCAAAAGATGAACTATATTTTTTATGTTAGTTTATTTTAATAAATTTTTAATTTTTATCAACTAAATTGGTGTAAATTATTTTTAAAATGATTCAAACAAATGTTAATTAATCTAGTTTTGTTAAAATTCTAATCACTTGCAATTTAATTCAAATATTTCATTTTAGGTCCTTTTAAAAAAAAAATGAAAAATGATTCTTTATTTAACTATTTCCTCAAAGTTCGAATATTGTAAATTACATTTTGTATTAAACCATTCTTTTTTTCAAAGAATTGGTCAAAAAATATTTTGGTCAAGTCGTAGGATAACCACATGTTAACGGCTACTTTAAGTGTTAATACCTTCTTAGAGTAGAAATAAGAACTTCTTACCCATTTTCTCTAAAATTTTAAAGGTTTATCTATTAAAGCCTTTTTTAAATTAAGTTTTCTTAATTTCTTTAAAAAATTAAGTGGCGACTCTTTTCTAAGTATTTTTCTTAAAATGTTTTATACTTAGAACATTTCAAAAAAGTGATTTTTCTGAATATAGTAAAATAACGGCATTACAATAACAATGACATACGAAGCAATGCAAAGAAAAAAAAATTGGCTCAAATTTGTTCCTACTTCAATTTCAATTGTGAACACATGTAATATACAAATAAATTGAGACAATACTCGCAAAGACTATATAAGTATGTACTTCCAATTATGTATATTTTTTAGGCATATATATATATATATACAAAAGCATGATCAAAGACTTTACCGATGTAACATGCTTACGATTCAGACAAAATTAATGAACATGATAACCCTAGAGCAGTTGCTATCCTTATAGATCTTAACAAATTAGTGAAGTCCTCTATGAAAGCTATCCTCGACTTCTCTAGCTCGCAAAGCCACTACTAAAAGCACTATATTTTAACTATTATTTGTTCATAAAATTAGAATATGACTTAAGAATGATAGGAACAAAGCTCTTTAGCAAACAATACTGTCCAGGTAAAAGAATTTTGATGGTAAAAGACTACGCACAAAAGGGCATGTGACATGATTATTTCAGCATATTCTTGAATTAGTTATAATAGGTGGGTTATCTTATTTTGTAGGTATATAAAAATTGAACTTTGAGAATGGAGATATATATGATGGAAGTTGTCACATGAAGGAAGTATTGTATAAGGCCAAAACCAAAAGGGGAGAAGAAAAAAACATTAATTTCTTCCTTTTGATATGTGTTACTTCTACTACTACATGTTAATCCCATTTAGCTAAGGATTAGCGATGAATTTTATGAAAATGAAAATTCAATTAGCTAGGAGCTCTTTTGCAACATATTAGTAAGGAATTACAAATAAATTTCTTAGTGATCAATTCCATATTTTTCTAATGCTGGTAGTACTAGGAAATTATACGATAGAAGAGTTATATACGTATCCAATCCTTTTTGGTGCGACCAGATGTGTGATGCTCTTTTGGTGCATAAATAAGGAATTTCCAAAGTGAAAGTGAGAGAATATTTTAGAAACATCAAAATTAAAGATGGAACGAAACAAAAGAATTGAAACCTTATCATGATGAATTAGTAGACAACGTACGTGTCTGTTCTTCATACCCTGAAGTCCATTTCATGTCGTATTAAATAATAAAGTTCCCTTGACTTGGGAGGCAGTCTCTGTTTAATGTAACCAAATTAAAGAAATTAATTGCTTTTTATTTTATATACGTGTTGTAATATGTGATTGAGGGCAAAAAAATAGCTAAAAGCATCTTTATATCTACGAAGTGAATTATGATTAAGGGTAAAAATGTAATTTTATGCTAATAAAAATCTACCAAGAATGATATCAAGAAAATTAAATAGTTCTAAAAACATCTTTTGTTATGGTTATTACCATTAACTTATTTTGTTATTACTTCACTTTCTTTTCTTTTGTGCGTTATTGTAATATATATTCATTACTCTATTTTACTATTACTTTAATTTAATTCTTAATATTTTTTTTCTATTAATTATGCTTATAAAAATGTCTACTTTAATATAAAAATTCATTATGAATTAATTATTTTTACCTTTATTTTGGGTCTAATTAATATACTTGAAAAGAAACAAGTGTGATAAAAATTAATACTATATATTAGATTGAAATTAAAGAAAAAGATGTTAAAAAGTAATTTACAAATAAAAATGAATAGGATGATATATTTGCATTTAAAGACAACCAAGAATAAAAATGTAATTTCAATATAACAAAAATCTATTAAGAAAAATAAATAATTCTAGAAACATCTTTCTATATATGAAGTGAATGATGATCAAAGGTAAAAATGTAACTTCACGCAAACAAAAATCTACCAAGAATGATGACAAGAAAACTAAATAGTTCTAAAATGTCTTTAGTTAGTGTTGTTACTATTAACTCATTTTGTTATTACTTCACTTTTTTATAAGCTATTGTGATATCTACTCATTACTCTATTTTACTATTACTTTAATTTAATTTTTAATATTTTTTCTATTCATTATACTTAATAAAAATGCCTACTTTAATATAAAAATTTATTATTGAAAAGTATAATTAATTACTTTCACTTTTATTTTGGCTCTAATTAATCTACCTGAAAAGAAATAACTGTGATAAATTAATAATATATATTAGATTGAAATTAAAGAATAAATAAAATTAGTTTCAATATTAAAAAATAATATGTTTTAAAAGATGTTAGAAAATAACTTTACAAGTAAAATGAATAGGATGGTATATTTGCATTTAAAGTAAACTAAAAATGTTTACTAGATTATAAAATAGTAGTTCTTCATTAAAATATATAATCAATTTTTTACTTTTATTTGATTTCAAACATATTAATCTGAATAGTGAACTAATGTAAGTTTTAATTTAAATTTAAAGTTGCCGGGCCAAAATTTGATATTTTTCTATTATATAGAAATATGAGATTGAGGACGATCAAGGATAATATGGTCATTTCATATATATTTCATTTTAAAATTTTATAAATTCTATTTTTTAATTTGTCAAAATATTTTTTCAAGTGGCTAAATTTCCTCCATAAGCTACATGTTTACTCTAGAAACTATAAATTATAAGATTTTTCTAGAACTAAGTCTATGACACAAATAAATAGACACTAACTCATTCTTCATTTCATTCACTCCTCAATTCTCTCCCCTCTCATGTCTTATACCAATAAATTTCTCGCCCTTTCTTTCTAATTTGCATCCTAAATATGACACACTTCAGTATATATCTCTTATTAGGAAGACCAATAACGCAGTTTTTTCAACATTATGAACTTCATTTTTCATCAATTCCCTATATTATTGCCCTACTTTTGTAAAACAATTATAGGACAGAAGTAAAATTCACTATTTCTTAGTGAACACATCACTTCTGGGACTTGTCCATATAACAATTTTTCAACAAAATTCAATTGATCCACATTTTACAAACATTCTAATGAACCAGTTAACATGTTAAATCCAATATCAATCACAAATGCAATTCTCAAAAGGCACAATTCATAATGAATACAATCAGTGAGCAAATTATGTCATCAGTTATCACAGAGACCTAGCACCTAAGACGTAGAACAATAACAACTTGGCGGCATAATCTTTGGCTACAAAATCTAAACTATGAATGAGTGTATACTAAATCAAATATTTGGTTAGTTATTTCATTGCACGAAATGTTTTAACTCATAATCTAACACAATTCTCTATTCCCTTTGCTACATAGAATTTCTTGGAATTCAACTTTCTTAATTTGGGTTGTAAACAATGTGTTTATGTCGTATGAACATTTGAAACATATTATTAAGTAATATATTGAAGTTGTTTATTGAAAAAATAGTATGAATATAGAAATTTCATATAGTGAATTACATCTTATTCCAGAAGTTTTCTCAATTGCAAAAATCTCAAATTTTTCATTGCTCTCGAATACGTTCCTTGGTTGTCCAATACATTACAAATGATACATTACTTCATGAGAAGGACATATCCGAGAGGGGATAGGTATGTATTAGAGAGGGAATGGATGTATTCGAGAGGGGATTTATGCATCCGAGAGGGAATAGGGATGCATCCGGAAGAGGATATTTGTACTTTTTTTAGATGGTAGAAATTTTAGAAATTCTGATATCTTAAGTTGTGAATTTACGTAATATTTCCAAAAAAATATGCGAAATCATATTGGGACCCGTATCACGGACCTTAAATTATCTAGTATATATATATAGATACCTTCCTATATAATAAGTGTGAGTCCTCAATACTACCAAACAAATAAATAAATAGTCTCCAGGTACACGAATAGTATTATTGTAAATTTTACTTCCTTCAATATTCACTAATTTTATTTTAATCAGATTTTTACTACGTACATCGTTTGATATGATAAGAGCTAACTTCCTTTTTACCTTTGTCGTACGTTATACCTGTTTTACCTTCTTCGTACAACAATGTGATAAGGCGATATCTAGTATATATATATAGCAGAAAATAGCAAAATAGCAGAATATAGCAGAAATAGCAGAATAGCAGAATAATGGTATCAAAAATAGCAGAAAATAGCAGAAATAGCAGAATAGCAGATGGCAGAAAATAACAGAAATAGCAGAATAGCAGATGGCAGAAAAACTAATTTTTGTAAATCCAATTTTTTTAAATCCTACTCAGTACTCCCTCTCACTTGGTGTCTTATCATGTTTATCGTGGAGTTTAACCTGCTTTTTTCCCTTTTTTTTTTTTTAGGTAACTACCCCGTTCATCTCTTACTTTTAACCTGTATTCTTAGTAACTTCTTCTTTAACCCCACCCCGGAGATGGCCAACAAGACGTCCTGTAATTTTTTCGGACTTTTTAAGGCCTTTAAAACATCCTAGGAATTTACAGGTTAATCCATCGTTGTTATTAAGAAGTTAAAAGTTTAACCATATACTAAGGGTAGTGCTTAACATGATACGTAACTTGAATACAAACATATTAACATAATACATAACTTGAATACAAACATAATGTACATAACTAGTTTTAGGGAAAAATACAGGAAAACATAAGCGACTTACATGATTTAGACGGAGAGAGGTTTCCCTTTCGAGAACCCCGACTGACCCTTATACACTAAAATACAAACTTTTTGTACAACACTGAATATTACAAGAGGGTTTTTTGAAGGTCTTTGGTTTGGGTGGAGAGGATTTTTCGGAACATTGGCAAGGGGAATATGTTGTGTGTTTTTTCTTTCTTTGGTTTTTCTTTCTTACCTTCCTTTAGTGTGGGGTAGTGTCTTTTTATAGAGGTTGAGAAATACTAGTGGCCAAACGTGGAAAAATACTAATGGCCAAACGTGGCCGACGCACTAAGATAGTGGGATAAAAAGTAGTGGACTAAACTTGGCCGACACTTTTGAAGATAAGATCAAATAATACATGACGAGTACACATTTGGGTCCCATCGTCACATGCGTTATTGTCACTTATTTTGACGCGTGCTTATCAGTTTTTTCCTCTTTTTAGAGGATAGTGATAAAGTAAGCACTTAGACGACAAATGTGGGCATACCCACATGGCACACTTTTATTCCTACTTTAGTTTATTGTCTTTGCCTTGTTTTGTCTTGTTCGTCTTCAGGTATCAAGGTTGTGCAGAGCTATGGAATCAAAACTCATTCCTGAATCATCATCTTCATCAGGATCTTGAGTATCTTGATAATATGAATGTTCTCTATAGTCTTCTTCTCCGGAACTTAGGGATCTGGTTATATTATTACCAGAAGTGTCTCTCCTTGAGCTTGTATTAGTTCTGTCTCATTCTGTATTTATACGTTCTGTATCTGGTACCAGTCTGTCTCCACTTAGATCTGGATTTTGTGTAGTAATTAAATGTTTATCCTGTCCTTGTTGGAAAAACTTTTCTAAAGTCTTTTTTATTATGCTCTTTATTTTATCATTTTTTTCTTTTTATGGAGCATAGTTTTCTTTGTTATTGTCTCTACCTGAGTAAATGATCTGGGTAACCTTCGTCTTGATGAAGACCCTTCATCTTCACTTTTTGGCAAAGTGACAGCCATAAACGGGTTTGAGGTGTCTTTACCGGCTACCGTTTGAACCGGACTAGCTGTATCTTTATCATCCGATACTGTGGATCTTTTTGCATTCGTTGGGGAATGCACACCCTGCTCATCCATTTTATCTTGAGATGGAAAACTCGGTTCTGAAGTCTGTGTACTGGTGTGAATCTTTTGAATGGAGTCTTTGCCTTTGAATATCTTTACCTGCTCCTTTAGTTTAGCATTTTCTTGGAGTAAAGCTTCTACCTTTGCATTTAGTCTCTTGAAAGCTTCGGTCATTGAAGAACAGTGGTCACAAAAGATTATTTTATCTGTGTCTTTGTGGATATTGTATTGCGGGGTTTTTTGTGGATTTTGTCTGAGGGCTGGAGAGATATAATAATTTGGACCAAGTATCCCTCTTGCATAATCTAATGCTTCAGTGAAATCATTAAAACCTTTAAAAAGAGGAGTTTTAACTCCGTTTATAGAGTCTAGTACTTCTATCCAAGTTTGAAAAATACCATTAGTTTTACCATGTATTACCACATAATATTTAAATTTGTTCTCTCTACTTTTGTCTGTGAAGTATTGACATAATGCATTTAATGAGGCTATAAAATATTTATTATCTTTCTTATTATATGTCATCCATAAATTGTCTGCTAAACATTTCTGAGGTTTATCTAACACACATTCTGGTAGTTCTCTAAAAGATAAATTTGAATTTGGGTAACATATTAAATTATGCTTACCGAAGTACATACGGTCCATCATTTCTATTGATGTTGTCTGAGGTCTAAACTTCATATTACTTAATAAAGTCTGAGCGTATGTGTTTGATGCTGAGGCTACTCCTTTGCCTTTGTCTATTGAGCCTGTTGGTCTCATGCTGAAAACAAATGTATAGTTAAGTTATTTTTATATTTAATCTACTTAACTGATCTGCTAGACTTTTATCCTTTCCTTTTATATATTCAAAAATAACATTTGGATAAATAGATATAGTATCCATAAATTTTAGCCATCGTCTCTTGCTACTAGCCTTCTGGTTTATCTTTTGATGAAATTTAACTATGGCTTCGCAGTCAGTCCGTACTAATATTTCATTTTTATTTAAAACATATAACTTAAAACTATTGAGGCTATATATTATTGCTAAAACTTCTGCATCTATACTACTCACATTTCCTTTCTCTTTATATTTACCACTTTGATAAGCACAAATTTTTTTCTTCTGTCTTATCACTGTATTTATTTGGTCTAGCTTTTAATACATCTCCCCATCCTTGGAAACTGCCATCTGTTTCAATTATTAGATAATTTGTTTCTAGTGGTATACTTAGTTTTGGAATATTTTTAACTTTTTCTTTAATTTGTTGTACTAATTTAATGTCTTCCATATTGAAATGTTTTTGCCCTTTGCTAGCTGTTTTTGAGTATAATGGTCTTGCTAATCTTCCTAAGTCCTTAATAAAGTTTCTAGCATAATTTACTAATCCTAGGAATTTTTGTAAATATTTTGTATTATCTAATTTATCAGGCATATCTAATACTTTTGTTGCTATATGTGGTTATAATTTAATTTTTCCTTCTCCTAATGTTACTCCTAAAAAATTTATATGGTTTTTGCACAATTCCATTTTCTTTTTACTTACTATTATTCCGTTTTTCACAAATAATCGAAACACTGTCTGTAGATGTCCTAAATGATCTTTGATGTCTTTACTAAATACTAAGATATCATCTACATATACTAAGACAAACCTTTTATAGTCTCCACATATAGTATCCATTTTTCTTTGAAATATTGGCGGGGCAGTCTTTAGCCCAAATGACATAGTTAACCATTCAAAATGTCCTTCAGGACAAGTGAATGTTGTCCACTATATGCTTTCTTCATGCATTTTTACCTGCCAATATCCTGACTTACAATCGAATTTACTAAATATCTTTTTTCCTTGGATTCGATTGATTAATTCATTCTTATCCGGTAATTTATATGTATCTGTTCTTGTATTATCATTAAGTCTTTTGTAATTAATTACCATTCTTGCTTTACCTCGCACTATCTCACTATGATTTCTAACCATGAATGCTGCTGAACTATGTTTTGACGTAGACCTTCTTATTACTCCTAAGCTTAGTAATTCTTTTATCTGTACACCAAAATCTTCCAAGTCTTGATTAGTTGCTTCAATAGCAACTGTTTTTATTATGTATTCAGGGTTTATGATACCTAATTTACATACTACCTTATTATTTTCCCAATATTTTAAAGGTTTCTCTCCTATTATTTTCATTTCGTCTAATATTTTTACTATATTATCCAAGTCTTTAGGACTTCTAATTGTACCTATCCTATCGATTCCTGTTTGAAAATTATAGAATTCATTTTCTACTTCAATTAGAGTATAATCTTTTTCCCTTATATCATATTCTTCTTCTTCCTTGTATTGTTCCTCATATCCTAAGTTTTGACAACATTGGCTTTTATCTTTGCAGTCTTTACAACATGTCTGTAAGCTATCATTTTCAGAAGTACTTGGAGGTATACCAACTTGTCCTCCCTTTGTTTCAAATTTAATAGTTTGTACTGGTGTATAAGTCAGATGTTTAAAGAATATTACCCCATCTCTTGTAATTAACGTTCCTCCATTATTTTGTATCATAAATTTTAATCCTAATACAAAATCTACATTTATGTTAAGGTCTCGTACCCATATTCTATCAAGTGTGTACATTGGTTTATAAAATTCATTACATGTATTAACAAAACTTACCTGCGTCCTTCCTATATAATGTTGGTATGTATTATATGTTCCATCCATTTGCATTGCTGCAATTGGCTTATCTAAGGTTCTTATTAAGTGTTGTGGTAAGATCTTTTTGTTTATTATACTACCTATACATCCTGTGTCTACCAATGCTAAGGTTTCTAACTCAATATCATGTATTCTGAGTCTAGCTAGTACTTTAATAGTAGTGAATTTTTTATCTTCATTACATATTAAATTCTCATAATGATTTACCATAGTTTCTATATTCATTAATTCGGCTTCTTGGGCAGATGTTTTGCACATTTCCCATTCTTCTGTTTTTTGTACTGATTTTGTCATATTTTCTTCACGTTTTTATTTTCCTTTTCCTAACAACATTACCTTTTGTTCTAATTCGTTCATCCTATTTTCTAATGTTATTAGTTGTAAATTTACTGTATCATTATTTATATCTTTGTTTTCACGTCCTTCTTTGACTTTTATTTTTAATAAATTTTCTATGCACGTGATGCATCATTCTGCATAGCAAAACTTACATTTTGCCCTTTTTTCTCTGCTTGGATACCATTTACATAGAATACATTGGTTACTATCTATTCCTTTATTTCGTTCAAACTCATGAGTACATTCTTGTGAAATATTCATCATTGTACTTATTTGTAATTCTTCTAAGTCTATATTTTTTAATTCTAACCCTATTTCATTTATTAATTCTTCATTAGCTGAATCTGACTCATCAGACCATGTTGTTTCTTCTATCTCTACACTTACTATTGAATATATGCTTTCATTATCTGACATTTATTCATCAACATTAATCAACGTTTCTTGAAAATCTTCTATTAATTGTGAGTTTCTCATTCTACTGTTATTTCTTTTAGGACATACATTTGCTAAGTGTTCTATACTTCCACATGTGAAGCATTCTAGCTTATTTTTATAGTTCCTATCGTTTCTATATTTTCTAACATGTCTATCTTTATTTAGATATGGCTTCCTAGCTGAAGACCTTCTTAGATAGTATCTCTTATTGTTATTATATTGCTGATTATAGTAAGGTCGACGCTTCTTGTATCTTTTATTTGATTTACTTTGTTCTTTATCATAACTTTGGGTTGTATATATAACATATTTACAAAAACCCATTTCATTCTGCTTTAGTTGTTTTTGTATTTGTATATTTGTACATTTTTCTGTTAATATTTCCATTATATGTTGTACTTTGTGTCCTATAGACCATTTACCATTGGGGTTTTGTATTACTCCGTCTCTTTTATACCATCTTTCTTCTATTTCTCTACCTAAAGCTCCTGGTAATTTATTAAATAACTTCTTTCCTAATTCTTCATCAAAAGAATTTCCACTAATTGTGCAATAATAATAATAATCTTTTAGAAAGTTCTTTATGTGGAACCAACTTGTAATGCTTAATTGTTCTAGTTTTATTAAAGCATTTCTTTGTAGTACTACTAAACCACTATTTGGGTCTTTCCCTATAATTAGACTATGTATTTTATTTGTAAATTATATGGGTTTGCTCCCATATTTACCAATGCTTGGAATTCTTGTGGGAAGTTAGATTTATATGCTTCCCATAAGGCTTTTGCAGATTCTCCTAGAAAGGTTTCCATGTATTTATACATTGTTTCTGCATCTTCATCTTGGTACGTTTTTATATAGTCTGCTACTACTATTCCTTTCCATAAGTCTATTACCGCATTCCACATTTGAGGATCATGTGCTGCTATGTTCAATATTTTTCCTTTACTTCCCCCTTCGTGTAACCTAATAGGTTCTTCTATAGGCACCCTTCTACCCATTGGTCTTACATTTTCAGTTACTGTGTCTGGATTTACCCTAAATACCCTTCGTCTTGGTACATTTCCTGTACTTGTGTCTATCGTATGTGGTTGGGCAGTTCGTTGGAATGGACTAGCACTTGAACTAGTGGATTCCATAAGTTCTCTTTGACTTATTATAGAATGTCTTTCTATTTCATCTTCGCTTTCATATATATTTTCTATTATCTTTTCAAGGCTTTCTAATTTTTCTTGGTTATTATACTCTTCTCTATATCCTAGATTATCTGTTCTGAATTTGCATGTTTTAAAATGTTTTTCTACCTCTACTATACCCATATTTCCTATCTTACATCCTTTACATTTAAAGGTTATATTTTTATTATCGTTATATCTTTTTTTAGCTTCTTGCAAGGCTTCATATCCTTCTTGTATTATTTCTACGTTCATAAACTCCTTTTCTTCTTCTAATTCTAATTCTTCTTCTAAGTTCATCTGATTAGAGTAATTATAGTTTGTGAATCTCATAGATGTTTCTCCTTTTGTATTAGTATACACTAGTATTCATGCCCGCGCGTTGCGCGGATTAAATATCATAATTTTTAAATTAAATGTGATATTAACTTATGCACGATTTTAAATATATTCCTGTTTTATTTAAATAAAGAATTTTAATTATTTTTTAATTTTAAAATAGATCATTCAAATATTTAATTATTGATCTTTATCTTTATAAAAAATTTAAATTTAAAAAATGTTTATATCATGTTAATTTTAAGTAATTCTATAACAAAAAAGTCACTTTTAAATTTTTAGTTTTGAATTTAATATACTACCTATTTATATATATTTTTTGTTAAACTGCTTTCACTTTCATGTTAATTACAATAAATATTTTAAATTTATGTTTTGTTTTTTTGTAATTAATCATTAAATAAAATTACATATTACATAATTAATTTTGAATGTAGAAAAAATCAAAAAAATATGCTACAATGCAACTGTTGATAAATTGTTTAAATTAATGGATTTTTCAAATATAATTTGTATA
>JAJOOG010002827.1:0-30027 GCA_029582565.1 Solanum infundibuliforme
AACACATATATTTAGTCTCCTCTAACACTATGGCACATCGACATCAACTCTATTTTGGTTAGAATATACTCTATCTCATCATGACTAGTAACTATTCCGCTTCCTTCTATCAAGAACTCTCTACAACATTATTATTCCGTATTTCACTCATAAAGGAACTCATCACTTATAACTGACTGGGTGCATGATTGCAATAACATAATCTGCCCCATCACTATCTCCCTTTCATAGACTACTAAATATCTTCATACTTTCCTCTAACTCTGGGCACTTTCACTACTACTGCTTATAATTTCATAACTCATGCTACCTTTTTGGGATGAAAATACTACCCAAGCTCTAAACATACCTCCTCATAAGGATCTCAGTTGAAACAAGGCTTAGAGAAGAGAGTACAATTCACTTTTTGCTTAAACGTACGATTCATATGAACAGGAGCGCATTCAGTCTTTACAATTGGGGTTTTAGCCTAACGTCATAAAAAGATAAAAACCATTACCAAATCGATTATCCATCAACTGGGTAAGAGTCATTCAGTCTTTACAATGCTCCAATTTGTCGAATCTTAGAAACCCACTTCCAAATTCTCCAAATTGAATTTCTTCAAATCTTCAAAGCTAAGGAAAACTATATAGAAAAATGTTTTAAAACTAAGTCAATTTCTCAGCATAAGTTCTCCTACAGAAAAAAATTCCTCAAAATCTAATTTATAGTCGCCAAAAATAAGCTAAGAATGTACATTGAGCAAACTAAGTCAGGCTTGCCAAACCACTCGGTGTGTAGCCCTTTGATCTCTTCCATCGACTTTTCACCTTGGCATTCAACATCCTTGGGTTCTGTAACTTTGGGCGATCTATCACTGCTTCGCAAAACTAATCAGAGATTCGTCGACTCCTCCTTTCTGTCGCTGACTTGGTTTCTTCCCTCAAGGTTAGCACACTAGAACTTTATGTGGTGGAACTAGCCCCTCGGCGATTCTCCAAATGCTCTTGGCGATCACTAGGCTTGCCTTTCTTCAGTTCTTCAGTTTGTTTTGTTCCCTTTTGCATGTTAGTGTTCTTACTTTGTTCCTCAATCCATATACCTGAAAATCAAGCATTTGAGGACACTAAATCTATCTAATTAAAGCCCTAAAGGAGTCCAAATCTCAGACTCATCAACAAGCGAAGTACTAACTGAAGCATACAAAAGCTTAAAACTGAAATAAATTCAATTACTCAAATACTCAATATTTACAATGATCTGAAAAAATACTCAATAGATAAACTCAGAGTTTATAAAAACAACTCAAAGAAGATACATACTAAAAACTACTCAACCTTGTATATCTATGAAACCTCTACTATTATAGAAGGATATCGGGACAAGACCAACGACATCTCCAAAACTATTAATTGTAAGGTGAAGGTGAAGTCCTTCGGAATATAAGAAGGCTCACTAAAGCTGAGTGGAATATTACACGACCTCAATGAAATGCCTGTTGATGATAGTGAATACCTATATTTGCATCATGAAATGGTGCAGGCTAAATTGCTCAGTACATGAAATGTACGAGCATGTAATGGGAATTATAAAGCATAAACATAACCTTGAACTGATGGAAAAGAAGCATACTAACCTCTTCTCATGTCACTCAACTCAACATAGTTCAACTTAACTCAGAGAAAATAGGGCTCAACTCAATAGTAAGATACTCAACTCAGAGAAATTAAGGCTCACCTCAATAATAAGACACTCAACTCTGGATACTCAACTAAAGATAAATCAACAAGAAAATATGCAATATTTCAAAAGCTTTTATAACAGTAGATAACCACTCAATGTATTGAAGAATACAATAATAACTCGTCTTGTATATATAAAATACAATATAACTCTGTGGGAGATTCTTTAACCAACAACCATCACTATGAGCTATATGATGAAACAACATCTAGCCCACATTGCAAGAACTGTCTTGGACTTTGTTGGGGTATAGAACGTACTACTACTATGTGGATCAACTAGTCTATGCTAAAATTAAATAAGGAATTATCTAAAAAGTATGACCCTTTCTACCCACGTTAACTACATGGTTTATGGGGGTGGTGAGTTGTATGAACTCTCCCCCATATTGGTGCTCAATACTACTCCCAAAATATAATAGCTCATATGTTTTGAACATAACTCTTTCTGTGTTTTGAGATTATTACTCAAAAATATTTCTCTTAAAAGAGATAGTACTCAGAATTGCTCATAAAAACAATTTTGGAAAACGGTGTTTCCTTTTTTCTTAAATGTAAAAACATTTACTCTTGAGAATACTTAGTTCCCATATGTCATTTTAAATAAAATGAACTCAGCTCTACTCTTCCTTAAACTCATATGCTCAAGTCTTAAAACAGGTTTTAAAAAGGTTTGCAAAAGACTTCTCAAAATAGGGTTCATGCAGAATTACGAGCATGAACTACTCAACTCAAGGACCTTCATGGGTAACATGTAGTAGTCCCACTACTTGTAATATAATCTGAAAAGTATTAGGAACTCAATACTCAAGATTTAGAACTAGAAGATACTACTCCTCTCAAAGATACTCAATTTATGGAGTTCATGCAAAATTTATTGATAGATTCGCAAAAGAACTCATCAACAACTTAAATTGCTCAATATTTATGGATAGATTCGCAAAGGAGACTCATGATTGGAGTGTGGGTGAAAAAACCCAACACTATAGAAGCATAAATACCTCAAAGAACTAGGTTCTTGGCGAAATATTGAATTTCTTGAACGAACACTTGAAACTTTGAACTTTTTCTCCTGTTGAATTTTCTCTCTAAAACCCTAAAAGCATTTTGGGTTGAATGAAACTGATTCTAACCAGTTTAGACACTTAAGTGGGTCTAATTCGCATTTAGAATAAGTGGGTGTAAGGAAAAGACTAAAATACTCCTCTTATTTTTGGGTAACTTTCCTTAAATGGACAGGCTGACTTAAAAAGGCATATCTCCCTCATATGAGCTCGAAAATTAGCAAACTCGTTGGCGTTGGAAAGAGGACTCAAATATATTTCATTTGGTATCTTATGAGTCTCCTAACTCATTCAGTGCTAAAAGTTATGGTAGTTTGAAGTTGACCCAAAACATAAAAGAACTTAGGAATGACTTTAATGACCTCTCTTATAAAAGCCTAAGCGTATTTGTATTTATGAAAAGTGACCGAAATCAGATTTGTCCACAAAATATAACTAAAATTTGTTTTAAGCTGGTTGGGTCAGGAAAAGACCAAAATACCCCTCATATTTTTGGGTAACTTTCCTTAATTGGAAAGCCTGACTCAAACGGGTATATCTTTCTCATACGAGCTCGAAAATGAGCAAACTTGGTGGCGTTGGAAAGAGGACTCTAAGATCTTTCTTTTGATATCTTATGGGTCTCCTAACTCATCATGTGCTAAAAGTTATGATTATTTGAAGTTGACCCAAAACATAAAAGAACCTAGGAATGACTTGAAGGAATTCTCGTTAGTTCTTTATGGAACTCAAGGTGCTTCATCTAGCAACCTTAAAACTTAAGAAAAATTTAAATTCCTCCGTAAAATCTTACTCACAACGAACAATGGTTCGAGTCTTAGCTAAAAAAAATTTGGGTGTTACACAGAGACTAGCGCGTCGCACCAACAGTGTGCCTGAACTGCACCTCTGCAGTATAGGGGTTGGTGCCCTGCGCCACTCAGTGTGCCAAGGTCGCCTACCCCCATCCTTCTTTTGTCGCTTGACCCGTCTGAGTTCCTTTAAGGTGTAACTTTACTCCTGTCTGATTCTAACTACTCTAAACTACATCTAATCATTGAGAGATCCTTCATAACATGAATCATAACCCTTGAATTCATAATTAAAATTCAAGGGTGAGTTAAGAGTAAATTATTGAGAGTTCTTTCGAGTCATTTTGAGAAGTCTTTTACAATCTTTTTAAAAAAATATAAGACTTAAGTACTTGAGTTTGAGTATGAGGAAAGTTGAATTTCATTTTTCAAAATGAATATATGGAAACTAAGTATTCACAAGAGTAAATGTTTTTACATTTAAAATGATGGGAAACATCAATTTCCAAATGGGCTCATAAGGAGTTTTTGAGTATAATCTCTTTTAAGAGAACCTTTTGAGTAATAATCTCAAATCTTGAGGGTAAGGAAATGTTTTTAAAGATATGAGCTAAGTATATTTTTGGAATTAGTATTGAGCACCGCTATAGGGACAAGTTCATACAACTCAGAGTTCTCATAAACCATGTAGCCAATGTGGGTAGAAAGGGTCATACTTTTTAAGCACAGGTTAGTGGATCAATTTAGTTGAGGATGTCTTATACCCCGTAAAGGTATAAGACAGTTCTAGCAGCATGGGCGAAATGTTGCATCATCACATAGCTCGTAGTGATTGTTGTCCGTTAGAGAATCTCCCAAATTGAGTTATTTGGTATCTTTACATACAAACTAAGTTATTATTGTATTTTTAAATACATTGAGTTGTTATCAACTATTTTAAATGTTTTATATAAACTGCATTTTTATTGTTGTTTTTATACTGCATTGAGTTGAGTAACCATGAGTTGAGGTTGAATTGAGTAGAGTTGAAGTGAGTATGACTCCTTTCCAAGTTCAAGCTTTCATATTATGTTCAGTGTTTCCCCTTACATGCTCGTATATTGAATGTATTGATGCCATTTGTCCTGCATTGTTTCATGATGCAGATACAGGAGATCAAGGTCATCAACAAGCGCTTCATTGATACCCTAGCAGTTTGAGCTAGCTTTGGTGAGTCTCCTTGCTTCCGGAGGATCCCCTATTTATTCTATTATTTCAGTTTTGTTAGGATGATCGGGGGTCATGTTCTGACATCCCTCGTAGTATTTGAGGTTTCATAGATTGACAGTAGTACTTAAGGATTCTTTCTTTCATTTCCCTTGTTAATATTTTAAAGATTGTGAGTTGAACACTTATGTTTATTTGAGTATTTTGAGTTAACTACTTTACTTATGAGTTGAGTTTTTTGTGTGATTCCATCTAACTTTAGTATGTCTTCCGCTGAGAGTTGAGCCATGCCAAGGGTTCGCTTGGGCCAGCAATAGATCTCGAGTGCCGGCCACGTCCAGGGTGTAGGGTCAGGGCGTGACAACTATGATCGAAATCTCAGAGATAAATACCCTCCTAATTAATTTTTATTAAGGGATGTGTAAATAGCAAATTCGACAAATATTTTGAAGCGGAGAAAGTATTATTTTTTTATACTTCCAATAAATAATCAAAATGCAAGACATAATTTAGTAACTCCCTTTTCTTTATTGATGTTAAACTATGTATGCATTCACTTCAATTTTCTTTTTATTTTTTACGTTTTGCAAATATTTATAGATTAATAATTTTACCTCTAGTTAATAGCTACTAACCATGCCATTTCCTATATATTATGATTTTTCATAGTATCTCAAATATAAATTAATACAACATTCTAAGTAATATTTTAGCATTTTCATGGCAAGCATTTAGCCTCACTAAACAAAGGCCACGAAAGCAAAGTAAGATACATTCTTCTTCAAATTTATGTTTCTTGAACTTTTCAAAAAATAATAATAAGAGCATGTCAGATACTTTAAAAATAATATATTTTTGTAGAACTTCATATGAGTTACATAGTATTACAAAATTTCAAACCATGCATATATAATTTAAGCTAACAATGGAAGTCATAATAATGACTAGTGCTCACTTTGATATTTTTTGTGGCGCATTCGTCGCAAAAACTCTTAATTTTTTTGGTGGCTACATGAGCCGCCAAAAAAATTCGTCACTTAAAATTTCATTTCTTGTTGTGGTTGTTAAAAGTGGAGCTAACTATTGGAAGATGTTTAATTGAATCTCTTTAGTGGCGATATAATATTGAGTAAATAAGATAAAATAGTTTTGTATATGTACAGATTATTAAATTCCCTTAACATTTAGGGAACTTTTAGTGTCATGGTAAAAGTGATTTAAATTTTTTTTATGCCTCAATTCAAATTTCAAGTCAAACATTGTTTTTTGAATTCTCTCATTAGAGGTAATAGAATTTCTAGTTGTGCGACTAATCGAAGTTATGCTATTTTTGTGTGCAGTGCTGACAGTAGATACTACAATGATTAGATGCGAGGTGATGCTAATTGTTGTTTAGGGAGTTCTAGTGTAAACTTCCTTAGCAAGGAAGCTTCCCTACAATATATCCATTATTACCCAATATACCTAACTTCAATGGTGAATTCAACCAAATTATTGGAGGTCTTGGTGGCAGCAGCGGCGGTGGTGGTGGTGGTGGAGGAGGTGGTCGAGGTAGTGATGGGGGATTTGGTGATGGATTTGGATATGGCGGGAGTCATGGATTGGGTGAAAATGATGGATTTGGCCAAATTGTACGGGGCCTAATTGGTGGCGGTGGTGGTGGTGGTGGAGGAGGTAGTGATGGTGGATCTAGTTTTGGGATTGGATATGGCGAGGTCACGACTTCGGTGCAAATGGTGGTGGAGGCGGCGGTAGAGAGGGTGGTGAAGGAAGAGGTAGTGATGGAGGATCTGGTTTTGGCATTGGATATGGTGAGGGTCATGGATGGGGAGAAAACGACGGTGGTGGTGGTCAAAATGGTGGTAGTGGTTTGGTGCCGGAGGAGTATGGGGCCATGGTGGTGGTGGCAATTGTTTCCACCATTTGCTCAAATAACTATTTTTTATGTGTGTGTTATTTCACCAATGGTTTTTATTTAAACATTTTCCTTGTGCCAACTCTTTTATTATTAGATACATTGTCATAATGTTGACATGATGTAATTCTACTAATGTGTTGACCAATTAAACTATTTATAGTAATGAATATTTTTTAATTCACCGATGATCAAGAATGTCCATGATTTAAATGACAAAATTATAATTTCAAATTTCTGCACAGTTGCCTCATTTCACATTTATGCCCCCTAACTTTGGGTGTGCATGAGTAGACACCTAAACTTGTATAAAGTTGAACATGTAGATACAAGAGTCCCTGGTGGCAAAATATACCTATGACACCACATAAGACACAAATCGCCATGAAGGATGCCACATAAGGCGTGTGTGTCTATTTGTTTAACTTTATATAAGTTTAAGTGTCTACTTGTAGACACCGAAATTTGAAGGACATAAATATGAAATGAGGTCAAGTTAAAGGGTATATTGTAAGGAAAAATCTTTCAGAAAAACATAATTTCTTCTAATTTTTAAGAATCATACAACTCAGAAGTGACATTTTTTATCTTTCTTATAAGAAATAAAGTTCAAAATGTTGCCTAAGGAATCATCATTTTATTTAGGCATAATACATTAATGTTCTCTTTAACATGACTTTATCTGTAACCAAAACCTTCCAACTTTGGGTGTGCACAAGTAGGTACTTAAACTTGTATAGAGTTGAACAAGAAGATACACATGTCCTACTTGACTTTATACGTAGAAATTCACGTCCAATGCGGTACCCTACATGTATTATGCTATGTACGATGCATGTGTCTACTTTTCCAGCTTCTTAAAAATTTAAAAGTGTCTACTTGTGCACACCAAAAGTTGGAAGGTATAGATGCAAACTAAAGGCAAGTTAGATGGCATATTTATGTATTTATGCCTTTTTATATATAGGGATAAGGCACAAGTACCCCCCAAGACTATGATCAAAATTCCACAGATAGACCTTAACTAAACTAAGGTCCTATTACCCCCCTAAAGTCATTTTTTTGTAATTTTGTACACCTTTTGACTTACGTGGCACATCCCGTGACTCCACGCAGTTGAGGCGTGTGGGAGATAATAGGATGTCACGTAAGACAAAAATGTGTACAAAATTACAAAAAAAAAGGATTCAGGGGGGTAATATGACCTTAGTTTAGTTAAGGTGTATCTCGGAGATTTCTTCATAGTCTAGGGGGTACTTGCACCTTATCCCATTTATATATATAGTTCAAAAGGTCAAATAATAAAGCAAAATCAGGATTTTAAAAAAAAAAAAATTCTGTAATCCCCCCCCCCCAAACCACCACCCCGATAATCTTTTTATTTATTTTAATTTAAAATTTGTGTTCACTCACTTTTATATATGTGTAACTGTATACTTTATCGAACTCAGCAAAATTAATACCACATAAGTTTAGTCAAATCAAGATAAGAAGAAGGGTCTCCTCGAACATTCCACTTTCTACAAATAATAAATAAGTATTGACCAAATATCCAAATATTGTGATTGTTTTTCTAAAAGACTAAAGAGCTACCTTCAAAAAATAATAAATAAGTATTGACCAAATATCCAATTATCGTGATTTTTTTTCCTAAAAGAGCTAAAGTTATATATCAATCTTATCTTATCAATTTCGTCCTTATCTATCTTAAAAATTACTTTCATCATTGTCAATTTAATTGTCTATATATAGTCCTCGATATTTCAATCCTCAAACTACATTACTTCTCAACTATTATTCTTTAAGTTTTCTTTACTTTTTTTGTTTCCTACAAAGATTTTCTAATATTCATCATCATATAAACATGAATTGTTCATATGAAATGAAAACTTGTCGGGATATAGTTCCTTATATGGCACCAGTTTCGACAATCAATAGTGCTCAAATGGTTGTATGTTGTCTTCTAACTATTTTTCTTTCTTCTAATTGAGATTACTCAATCAGTAATTTTTTTTGTTTACTTAAGTTGTTTGGAAATATTGAAAAAATGTTTTTGAGATTATTATTTTTAATTTGGGAAATAAGAGATGGCTTTTAATGTAGCACCAAAACTTTAACATATTTTCTCAATTGCAGAATGATGTTACAGCTTTAAAAGTACCCAAACAATTAACTGATGAGAGGAAGAAAAGATCAATCTTTCATAATGTTAGCTTCCGAATTCAACCTTCTAAAGACGAAGCTAACTGTTACACCATTTATAAACCACAAAAGGTTAGGAAAAATCCTACAGATGAATCAATTAGTGATCCTCACCATCTTAATCGTAATTACAAGGAGATGCTACATGAATGGGTATCTAAAAGGAGACAATGTGAAAGTGGAGCATTTGATATGGTAAATACATTTTTTATGATATCTTTTTTTGTATGAATGTTGAAACTTACTACTTTCCTCAAGTATGTACACAAATGCATTATATATAGGAAAAACTACCTAAATACACATCTTATTTTACCATAATTTCTGAAATTTCCTACCATTTAAATTTTTTTCAAAAGTCCCCTCACAAATACATCACTCTCCTCTCGTTGATACATCCCTATCCCCCCGCAGATACATGCCTCCCCTTTCTAATAGATCTCTCACCTATGTATCTGGATGTATAGATGATGTATCCAAAAGTCCAGTGATAGATCCAGATGTCCTATCCCCCCCTCCCTCACTGATATATCCCTCCCCTCTCGGATACATCCGTCACTTATGTATCCAGATGTGCAGTGATGTATTCAGAAACCTATTGATGTATCCAAGTTCATAAATTTTAAGATTTTTTGTAATTTGAAAATGATTAGGGATATAATGTAATTAGCTTTGAACACTATGGGATTAAAGTAAATTATACTTATATATACCTTCATTTATCAAGCTATATGTGTTTGTTGTTCAAAAGGAAGGTCTCAAAAGTACCCCTAACATGTATGATATTTTACTTTCTTTACGTCATGCTTTCAAATTGGAATTTACTGAATACCAATTTTGTGAATCCTCCACTTAATTGTATTATCGCTCATTTTCTCTTCTTTTTTTCTGAAAAAAAAGTGAAATTTTTGTTTGTGTTAGGCGATAATCAAAATTGTTTTCTTGTTTCAAATTAGTATGAGATGAAGTTGTAATTATCTACCACATTCAAGACTTATGTAGAGTTCTATATTTTATGATTTTCTTTTTAATTATTCAAAAATTATCTAGCTTGTTTTTATCCTAAGGGCCAATAAATCTCTAACGAAATGATAAATCATGAAAGTGAGAGCATGTGAATATAATTACTTTCTAATGTATTAATAATTACTATACATAAACTTAACAAAAAACTTATTGGATTGTAGTATTACACTCACAAGAACAAAGGTCACAAGTATCGATCAATTGTGCAGGTAAGAAATTATATATTCCAAGGTTTTGATAAGCTAAAGATGGAAGTGGATCAAGAAACTAATGAAGTAAGAGAGGTAAGTTCTTAGATTATATGTATTTTTTTGGATAATAATTGTTTGTTTGACCAAGTTATAAAAAAAAAGAAGCTAAAAGTACTATACATATATATATATACACACACACAAAATTGTCCATATTAAACCAAAGGTTGGGGTTATTGAGAAATGCTTCAAGAAAAGAAAAGGTGAAAGTTCCATCTTGAAGAAAGAATCTGCAACAAAGAAACAGAAAAGCAACAGCTTTGGCAAGAGGGAGGTCAAAAAGTTTCTCGTTGAAGGAAGGAGCAACCTCATGAATAGGGATTTCAAATATAAAAACAAGGTAAGTTTATGTTACACTAGCTATTAGACAACTTTATTATTTTTTTGTATTTTATGTATTTTTACAACTTTACTTTTTAAATGAAAGGATATTTGAATGTCAGAAGAAGAATCCTCCCAAAAATCAAAAATAGATTCTTCAATCTTCGAGGGAAAGCCCGGAACAAAAGGCCAAATAAGAAAATTCACACCAAAGGAAAAATACAAGCAAAAATATTTTTTGAACAAACTAAATTGGTGTTGGCATCACAAGGTTCAACAAATTGTGTGCGATCTAGTTGGAAATGACGACAGAGCTAGTAATGGTGCAAACGGTGGCAGCAACGAAGGAGGGAGAGTCAGTGGAGACTATAAGCGTTTGATAATTTCTTGAAAGAAATCACTTTGAGTTTTGTTCTATCAGTAAGATTTGGATTTTCCGAAAACAAGATCTTAATTGGTATATTTTTGCTAGATTAGGTAATTATGTTTGTTCGGATGGTTGTTACTATTGTTTCATAACGAAAAATATTGTATCATATTGCATTTTTTATGAGAAAAAAAGGTCTGATATACCCTCAACTTTGTCGTTTAGAGTTGATATACTCCTCGTTATTAAAGTGGCTTATAAATACCCATACTATTATACAAATGCTCACATATACAATTTCCTCTAATAAAAGTGAAAAATAAAAAAGAATGATTAATTTTCAAAAAAAAATAACTAAAAAAAAATCCATATAGGAATATATTTGATTATTCTCACACGTATGTTATATGACTCCTTTGATTCAATGATGATTTAAATTTATTATTTTGATGGTCAAATTTATTTTCCACTAATTTTCTTGTAAAATTAATTATAGATGCCCGAAAGTTTTTTTACAAATACAGAAACTAGATTAAAACCACATTACTTCTCAACTATTATTCTTGAGTTTTCTCTACGTTATGTTTTAATTCCTTAGAGAGCATCTGAAAACATGATTGATGAGAAGAAGAAAAGATCAGTCTTTCATAATATTAGCTTCCGAATTGAACCTTCTAAAGGTGAAGCTAACTGTTACACCATTTATAAACCAGAAAAGATTAGTACAGATCCTGCAGAAGAACCAACTAGTGATCCTTACAAACTTAACCCTAAATACCAGAAGAGGCTATATGGATGGCTAGCGAAAAGGAGACAGTGTGAAAATAGAGCATTTGACATGGTAAATACAACTTTTTCTATGTTGTATTCTTTTTATCCTAATGTCAAGATTTGCTAGATTCCTGAAGTATGTAAACAAATGCATTCTATATATATTCATCTATCTAGCTATATTTGTTTGTTGCTCAGTTGGAAAATCTTAAAATTACCTCCAACATGTATGACATTTTCTTTTCTTTATGTCATGTACCAAATTGGGTACTAACTACCTATTGCAAATCCTCCACCTAATTATATTATCTCTTATTTTATCTTTTCTTTTTCCTAAAAAATAGAATCACAACATTGGTTTTGTGTGTGATAGACGATAAGTAAACCTATTTTCTTATTTCAGAATAGAATGAGATGAAGTTGTAACGACTAAACTACAACAATACTATCACATTCAAAACATATTTGGATTTTTTATTGTATATTTTTGGTTAGTTATTTAAAATTATATATAACTACTTTTTTATCTTAAGGACCAACGAATCTCTAACCAATGATATATCAAGAATAATGAGAGCTAGTAATATTATTACTTTGTAATGTCTGCAGTTTGAACTTAGTAAAATCATATATAGATGGTTTTTAACAAAAATATTGTAGGATTGTAGTATTACTATAATAAGAGCAAACAATATCGTTCTATTGTGAAGGTAAGAAAATATGTATTCAGAGGTTTATCCAAGCTTGAAGTAGATCAAGAAACCACTGAAGTAAAAGAGGTAAGCCTTTTCATCATTTGCATTTTGTTGGAATACTATATCTTTTTTGACCAAGTTTCTTTTAAATAAATGATTACCTAGACTTTCCTTGCATATACGAAAGAAGTGATTTTCACAAGTACGTCCTAAACTACATGACACTACCTTTTATCATCACGTCACTTAAACGGCAAGAAACTTATATCTAAATTGTCCTTATTAATCCATAGGTTGGGGTTGTTGAAAGATGCTCCATGAAAAGGAAAGAAGAATGTTCCATCTCGAAGAAGGAGTCTACAATAAAGAAACACAAAAGCAACAACTCTGACAAGAGTAAGGTGAACATTTTTCTTGTTAATACAAGGAACAACCTAATTGGTGTTGGCATAGGTCATTGTGAGGTTCATGGAATCGACAACAAATTGTGGGAGGCCTTGTTGGCAACGACGGTGATGGAGCAACTGAAGGTGGATTTGGTGCTAATAGTTGTGGCAGTGAAGGAGGGAGAGACCTTGGTAGGATTTGAATATTCCAACATTTGTTTTTCATATTTTATTATATTTTTAAGTAAAAGTATTTGTGCCCCAGTATTTGATGAATTTCTTGACAGCATTTACTTTGTGTTTTGTTCTATCAATAAGATTGGGTTTTTGGATACATGATCTTAGTTTTTCTATACTTGCTAAATTACAATATGTAAGATTCAATCAAACTTTGTTTATTTTAATTGTGTATGCCAAATCTAAATCTAAACAATTTGGAAAGGAGTGAGGAAAAATATATGAATTTTCTATATCAAATAGATAGATAGCTAACCTCAAATGGCAGATACTCTTATTCAATAGTCAAATTCCTTCAAATCTACATAAGCAAGACATGTTGGTTTGAGGCAAACATGCTGCTGATTTTTACTGACAATCATTCTCTCAAGGAAATAACAACGTAGGCAATGTTTTGCTAGTAAATAAATAGGGTTCTTAATTATTTTCTAGTTTGTGATAAGTGAAAAAAATATTATTCCAAAAATATTTATATAAACATTCCAAATTAAAAACTTGATAATTTGGAACAATCCGATTTTCGAGTAAAAAAATATGACCATTTTAGTTACTTGATACTGTGCATTGACGAATTAGTTGATGAGAAAACATTAAAAATGGTCCTTTTTGTCCTTTTACCTTAAAGAAAACCCTAAACGAATTTCTTGACTAATGAAAGGCCCAAACCAATCAGAATTTCATCTCTTAATCTAACACTCTCTTCTTTCTCAAACCCTAAGGCAAAACCCTAAGGAGATATCAAAGTAGAAGACTTTCGTTCAAGATTATTTCAATCTTTTTCAAGGTTCTTCTTCAAGGTAAGTCCTTCTCCAAGAATTCCATTCTTTCCAAATCAAATTCCTCCATACGATTATGAACCACTAATGAAAATCCAAAATCTTGGCCATAGAGATTTCAAGAAAGTAATTAAAGAATCTCAAGAAAGATTTTCTGGATTGTTCTCCTTCAAGCTAGGGTTTCAAGTCTTCTGATCAAGTTCTTCTTCAAGATTCTTCAAGAACATTGTTCTTTCAGGTATGTAAGGTTATTCATAATGTTGGACTAGTCTGTCCTCATGCTCTAAATCTCAATTCAGTAAGAAATCATCACATTTAAAAGATCTAGTCTTGGTTCTTGATATTTTAATTCAGTTCTTTAACAATTGAGGTTTTGATTCCTATTTTTGCATATGAATCTTATAATGTTGTTCATGCTTAGTATCACATGAACACTGTTGATTTATTAAAGTTGTGTTTTCAAAGAAATATGCATGAATGTTTCTCATATATTGTTTTTGGGCTTGAAAAATATGTTCATGAGCATATGTTTTAAAAGTGTAAGTTTTGAACAAAATCCTTGAAAAGAGAACCAAATGTTTTCAATGTACTATTTGATAGTCGAGAAAAAGAAAAAGTATGATTGATGCTTATGAAAAGTAATTTAGTAAAGAACAATCCCTTTCTTTGTAAACTGTAAATCGAGCGTAATTGATATTACTATTTTGGGAGTAATATCAAGCAACGAATTGGGTTAGAGTATTTTATAACTCAAAAGCCTTATAAAGCTACATAGCCACCATAGGATAGGATAGCATTGATTCGTTGTGCGACTAATCACTGCCTCTGAGAAGGCCTAGATCCATAGTTACAATATCATCCTATACCTCGGCAAGGTATAGGATGGCCCTTGCAACGTGGGCAAAAAGTTGTAACATTGCTAGGCTCATAGTAATGGTTTTCGGTTTGAGATACTCTGCATAAATTAAAGTATATTATTTTCATATTGTTTTTACTGCTTATCTTATGGTAAAGTTTACATGATTTTAACTTTATGTTCATGTATTTATTCAGTTGAGTTGCTTTCAGTCATTCAGTTCATTTATTTGTCTATTCAGCCATATACATACTCGTACATTTTATGTGCTAATGTCATTTGACTTGCATCTTATTACGATGTAGATACATGTGTTCAGGATCATCAACATGCATTTCATTGAGATCACTTTGTACTTCAGATAGCTTAGGTGAGCCTCCTAGCATTCCATGGGACTTCACATTTATTTTCTAGTGAGTTGACTTGAGATGCCGCGGGTCTTTTACCGACATCAATCTTGAGTAATAGAGGCTTTATAGATTGTTAGAATTGATGAGTCTCTCAGTATGTTCCCTTCTGTTTTGAGATTATGGAAACTATTACTTATACTTTATTAAGTATTTTCAGACATTTAATTGAGTTGAGTTTAATTTTTCATTTAAAGTTTTCTATATGCTTGATTAAATCTTCCGCTAAGTAGTCAGTTAGTCCAATGGTTTACTTGAGGACCAACAATGGTTCTCGAGTGTCGGCCACGTCAGGGTCTAGGCTCGAGGAGTGACAACTAGCTCCACCACCAACGTCGCAAAAATTTGTTGAATCCATGAACCTCGCAATGACCTATGCCAACACTAATTTAGGTTGTTCTTATTATAATTGTTGATTTTTTGTTTCTTTGTTGTAGACTCCCTCATCGAGACGGAACATTCTCCTTTTCTTTTCTGGAGTGCTTTCAACAACTTTAACCTTTGGATTAACAAAGAAAATGTAATAAGAACAAAGTAAATTGTCTTGTGTCTCAATATGATGATAAAAGTTAGTGTCATGTAGTTTGGAGGTCATCATGAAAATCACTTCTTGTAACAATCAGTTTGGTAGATTTATATTAGGACCCTTTTCCCTTTAATTAATTGAAACTTGGTGTAGGCTTTAAATGTTTATTATGACTTGCAAGGATGGGTAATACGTAAATCGAGGTGATTAGATGTGTATTAGAGAAGAAATTAGAAAACTAGAAATTTAAAATCTTAAGAATTGATCAAAGTCAACCTTTGGGGTAAACGAGTTTAGAATCGAGGTTTGAAAGTCCCTATACATTCCTAGGGTGATTTATGACTTCTGTGTATAGTTTGAATAAGTCCCAATGAAATCACGAGAGATTCAGGAGCTTAAGTAGAAAACTAGTAAAATTGAATATTAAGAGATTATCAAAATCAAATATGTGCCTAGATACACCAGCTTGGTATTTTTGCATCCCAACAAGTTCATTGTGCATTTTGGTGAAATTTGCATATTTGATTTTTATCTCGATAGGTTTGTGCACTTAACCGGATAATGGTAGGCACATGATTTTGATGACCTTTGAGGTTGCAAGCTTGGGTGTCGCAATCTCGAAAAGGTGATGGGGTTGTGTTTGCTTCAGGGTTGTTGTGCAATTGCGTAGAGGAGAATGTTGGGCAGAGCATTGTGATCATGAGGGGTGAGGTTTGCAATTGCATAGGGAATGGAACAGGGGGTTTGTGGGGTCTGCGATGATGTAAAAAATCAACAATCTCTCTACCTTCGTAAGGTTGGGGTAAGATTGTCTACACACCATTCTACCCAGACTCAACTTGTTGAATTTAATACACTGAATTCGTTATCATTGTTATTTTTACAAGAAAAGTCCCGAGGTAAGAATCTATCTAACTGACAATCCTATTTATAATTAACTAGGTAATGTGCATGTGCTTCGCACGGTCATAAATAATTGAATCAAACTAAGGAATAATTCTCTAATAATATCTTAATATTAAAAATATTAAAAATATTAAAGAGATAGACTCTTCGAAAAACTAATATTAAGAGTATTCTAATATGAACTAGAGTACTCTACCTTTTCACAGTAACTTTATCTCGTTCCATACCTTTCTTGTAGATTTATCATTCAAACTGTTGATGTGTGACATTATATAAAGACATAAAATGATACAATTTATCCAAATATTATATTCATTAAAATAAAGCAGTAACATAAAATACAATACAATACATTATGAAACAATATATAACAATCATCCAATTAGACATTGTAATATAGCAAAAATAGAACAGTTAAGATGTTGTTTCCAGGAAACTCAAATCTTACTAATAGAACAAAACTCAAAGTGATTTCTTTCAAGAAATTCATCAAAATCCCTAGGGTACAAATAGTTTAAACTAACAAAACTAATTTATTGCCTGAAAATATGAAAAACCAATGTTGGAATATTCAAACTCTAACACTATCATCTCTGCGGCCTCTCCCTCCTTCATTGCTGCCACCATTTGTACCATTACTAGCTCTGTCGTTGTCGCCAACTAGACCTCCCACAATTTGTTGAACCTTGTGATGCCAACACAAATTTATGTTATTCAGAAAATATTGTCACTTGTATTTTTTCTTTGATGTGAATAATATTCCTATTTGGTCCTTTGTTCGAGGCCCTCCCTCCAAGATTGAAAATTCTATTTTTCTTTTCGGGGAGGAATCTTCTGAAATTCCAACATCCTTTCATTTTAAAATTATTAATATTGTAAGACTACATAAAATATATAAAAAAAAATTACGATAAAAAAAAATATAGTGCAACTACAAAATTTGTCATCAAATAGCTTATAGCTAACAAGTATTTTTTGATAATTTGGTGTTAATCTGTTATTAAAAAAGATTGTACAATGATAAAAAAAATTATTCTAATGATGAGATTTATCGATTTCTAATCCCTATATTTTCTATAGTAGTTTTTTTGTAAAATAAATTTGTTGTCTAATAGCTAGCGTAACATTATCTTACCTTGTTTTTGTGTTTGACATCCCTATTCATGAGGTTGTTCATTGCTTCACTGAGAAACATTTTGACCTCCCTCTTGCAATAGTTGTTGTTTTTCTGTTTCTTTATTGTAAACTTCCTTTTCAAGATGGAACATTCTGCCTTTCTTTTCATGGAGTGCTTTTTAATAACGCCAACCTTTAGATTGAATAAGAAAAATTTAACAAGAATAATATTAATATTTGTGCGTCTTAACATGGCAATAAAAGTTATTGTCATATAGTTAGGACAATATTTCTCTTATGATAGTAATATTGCAATCCAACAAGTTTTTGTTAAGAACTAATTATATATATGCTCTTAGAAAGTACAAATTAAACTACACACATTACAAAGTAATTATATTACTAACTCTCATTTTTTTTTATCATTGGTTAGATATTCATAGGTCCTTAATTAGGATAAAAACTAGTTATATATAAAATTTTATATAACTAAAGAAAAATATAAAATATAAAATCCAAATAAGTTTGAATGTGATTTAGTAGTTCCAGTTTGAAATAAGAAAAATAGTTTAAGTTTTGCCTAACACACACAAAACAAATGTTCTAATTCTTTTTATTTTTAGGAATAAGGTAAGATAAAACAAGCGATAATATAATTAAGTGGAGGATTCATGATATAGGTAATGATCAATAAAAATCCGAATTCGGAAGCATGATAGAAAGAAAAGAAAATGTCATACATACAGAGGGATCTAGGTGGGCGTTCGTGGGTTCAGACGAACCCATTAGCATGATACTAGAGTTGCAAGAAAAAGAAAAAAAATATATGTGTCATGACCGATTCCTATCATTATAGAAAAGCCAATAGGAAAATATTTTGGATCGGAAAATATTTTCGTAGTAACTTGGAATTTCCCAACATAGTCCATATTTAGACGAAATCGGAGTCATTAAAGTCTAGGCAAATCAGGTACCAATTGGGTGACCTAATTATGAATTTGATCACATGAGTAGATAGCTAAGAATTTAAGGAATTTGTACGACTTTACATAATTGAATTCGGGTGAGTAGAACTCCTGAAATTGATCTTAGCGTGGACAGGTATTTTCTGAGTGTCATGGGATGTAGGTGATGGTTGTGATTTAGTTGTGTGATGTATGTTTCTTCTTGCTTCATTATAATGTGTATGTATGTGAATGTTGCATTATTGATCACACTAATTGTAAATGAGATTGATGAATGCCATGAATCATGACTTGATTGTATGATTAGGAGAATATACTTGTGATTGTGGTTGTGGCTTATTTAATGGATCAGGTGTTGCTATCCAACACACTAACTTGGATCGGTTGCCATGTTTCGGCATAAACATGAAATCGGTTGCCACGTTCTGACATAAACATTGGATCGAATACCACAATCCAATATGCTAATAGTTTCGATTTGGGTTCCATGAGAGGATCAATGACTTGACAAAATTGTGCATATTGAGAAATGTGAAATTGTGCATTGTTCGTAAATGATGTTGTTATTGTATATGTTCGGTGTCTGCATGTTATTTTTATGTTGCATTGACTTATTTATGTTGCACTTAGTGGGATAGCCGCGTGATCCTACCATTACACTATGGTTGTCTACGGATACTGCCTTGCTCTTTGTTTGTTAAGTACAGGGAATCTTCAGGAGGCTATTTACAGACCTCGCTTAGATTCTAGCACTATTGGTGGAAGGTAATGATTTTATAGTTTATTGTGATGCTTCACATTCTGGTTTGAATGTTGTGTTAATGCAAGATAAGAATGTTATAGCTTATCCATCGCGACAGTTGAAGGTGCATGAGAGGAATTACCCAACGCATGATTAGGAGTTGGCAGCGATATTGTTTGCTCTTAAGATCTGGTGACATTACCTGTATGGTGTCAAGTGTGAAGTGTTTATTGATCATCGTAGTTTGCAGCATATGTTCACCCAAAATGATCTGACTTTGAGAAAGTGAAGGTGGATGGAGTTACTTAAAGATTATGATGTCACCAATCAATACCATATGGGTAAGGCTAATGTAGTGGCGGATGCTTTGAGTCAAAAAACGGTGAGTATATGGGTAGTTTAGTTTGCTTGAGTGTAACTAGATGACCCTTGGCTAAAGAAATTTAGACTTTGCAGTTTAAGTTCATACATTTGGGCATCTCATAGAAAGGTGGGGTGTTAGCTAGCATTGAAGTTAGGGCCACGTTCATTGAGGAGATCAAGTCCAAACAATTTGAGGATGAAAATTTGAATGAGCTTAAGAAGAAAAATGCAATTGGTAAGGCACAAGAGACCACTCTTGATACGGAAGGTTTGCTCAGTTTTAAAGGAAGGATTTGCGGTCTTCGAGTTGATGACTTGACTCAGAAATTATTGACAGAAATCCATGATTCCTGATATTCCATTTATCCGGGTGTGACCAAGATGTACCGAGGCATTTAATTTTGCATTCGTTGTTAGATCTTTTGGAAATTTATGGGAACTTTAGTATTTAGTCATTCAAACCTGCTTACGTATCTTTAAATGCTTGGTTTCGTATTAATGGTTCTCCCACCAGAAGGTTAGTATGGGTGCCAATCACGATGGACTGGGTCGTGACAATATGGAAACTCTAGATCATGTGAAGATGAGAGTGTCACTCACTTGAAGGACAAGAAATATGAATTGCAATGCTCACGTGGCCTAGAGACTCTTTCACTCTTGCTCAATGATCCAAAATGAAAGCATGATACAAAGTTGGGTAAGAGATTCAAGTATTCAAAGTGGAGAGATCAGGTGAAACACTTGATGCTCTTTTGCACTTCCTACGCTCTTCGGATTAAAATTGATCTTATGTTGGAAGACGGTTCATTTCCTCAAAGTTGAAACACAAAGGGTAATGTACTTGGCGATGCGGCGCGACGTTAAATTGTGAGCTTGATAAGAGACACCCAATTGGTATGAATGCTTAGTGACTTGTATGGGGCCTCTCGGGGTATGATGTTCCATGTTATGCCTAGGGGGATATCTTGGGTTGTGACTCATTGTAATATAACAAAGATAGAACAATTAAGATCCTCATAGAACAAAACTCAAAGTGACTTCTTTTAAGAAATTCATCAAACACTTAGGGCACATATAGTTTCTACTAACAAAACTAAATTATTGTCTGAAAACATGGAAAACAAATGTTGGGATATTTAAATTCTACCACTATCATCTCTGCGGCCTCTCCCTCCTTCGTTGCTGCCACCGTTTGCACCATTACTAGCTTTGTCATTGTTGCCAACTAGACCTCCCACAATTTGTTGAACCTTGTGATACCAACACAAATTTATGTTATTCAGAAAATATTCTCACTCGTATTTTTTCTTTGGTGTGAATAATATTCCTATTTGGTCCTTTGTTCCAGGCCCTCCCTCCAATATTGAAAATTATATTTTTCTTTTCGAGGAGGAATCATCTAAAATTCCAATATCCTTTCATTTTAAAATTATTAATACTGTAAGAATACATAAAATATATATTAAAAAAATTACGATAAAAAATATATAGTGCAATTTCAAAATTAGTCGTCAAATAGCTTATTAGCTAACAAGTATTTTTTGATAACTTGTTGTTCATCCGTTAGTAAATAAGATTGTACAATGATAAAAAAAATTATTCTAATGATGAGATTTATCGATTTCTAATTCCGATATTTTCTATAGTAGTTTTTTTATAAATTAAAATTGTTGTCTAATAGCTAGCGTAACATTAACTTACCTTGTTTTTGTGTTTGACATCCCTATTCATGAGGTTGTTCATTGCTTCACCCAGAAATTTGTTGACCTCCCTCTTGCAGTAGTTATTGTTTTTCTGTTTCTTTGTTGTAGACTTCCATTTCAAGATGGAACATTCTGCCTTTCTTTACATGGAGTGCTTTTTAATAACCCCAACCTTTAGATTAAATAAGAATAATATTAATATTTGTTTGACTTAACATGACAATAAAAGTTTTTGTCATATAGTTAGGATGATATTTCTCTTATGATAGTAATACTGCAATCCATCAAGTTTTTGTTAAGAACTAATTTTATATATGATTTTAGAAAGTACAAATTAAACTACACACATTACAAAACAATTATATTACTAACTCTCATTTTTATTTATTTATCATTGGTTAGGGATTCATTGGTCCTTAATTAGGATAAAAACTAGTTATATATAAAATTCTATACAACTAAAGCAAAATATAAAATATATAATCCAAATAAGTTTGAATGGGATTTAGTAGTTCCAGTTTGAAATAACAAAAATAGTTTAATTTTTGCCTAACACACACAAAACAAATGTTCTGATTCTCTTTATTTTCAGGAATAAGGTAAGATAAAACAAGCAATAATATAATTAATTGGAGGATTCACGATATAGGTAGTGATCAATAAAAATCTAAATTTGGAAGCATGATATAAAGAAAAGAAAATGTCATACATACAGAGGGATGCTAGGTGGGGGTTCGTGCGTTCAGACGAACCCATTAGCATGATACTACAGTTGCAAGAAAAAGAAAAAAAAATATGTGTAACGACCGATTCCCGTCGTTATAGAAAAGCCATCAAGGAAAATTTTTGGTTCGAAAAATATTTTTGTAGTAACTTGAAATTTCCCAACCTAGTCCAGATTTGGACGAATCGATGACATTAAAGTGTAGGGAAATCTGGTAACAATTGTGTGACCTAATTATGAATTTGATCACATGAGTAGATAGCTAAGAATTTAAGGAACCTGTACGACTTTACGGAATCAAATTCGGGTGAGTAGAACTCATGAAATTGATCTTAGCGTGAACGGGTATTTTCTGAGTGTCGTGGGATGAAGGTGATGGTTGTAATTTCATGTTGTGTGATATATATTTGTTCTTGCTTCATTATAATATGTGCATGTATGCGAATGTTGCATTATTGATCACACAATTGTAAATGAGATTAATGAATGCCATGAATCATGACTTGATTGTATGATTATGAGAATATACTAGTGATTGTGGTTGTGGCTTATTGAATGGATCGGGTGTTGCGTTCCAACACACTAACTTGGATCGGTTGCCACGTTCCGACATAAACATGGGATCGGTTGCCATGTTTCGGCATAAACATTGGATCGGGTACCACGTTCCAGTATACTAATAGTTTGAGTTTGGGTTCCATGAGAGGTTCAATGACTTGACAAAATTATGTATCATGAGAAATGTGAAATTGTACATTGTTCGTAAATGATGGTGATATTGTATATGTTCGGTGTCTGCATTTTATTATTATGTTGCATTTACTTATATATGTTGCATTTAATGGGATAGCCGCGTGATCCTACCAGTACACTGTGGTTGTGTACTGATATTGCACTTGCTCTTTGTTTGTTGAGTACAGGGCATCTTCAGGCTGCTATTGACAGACCTCGCTTAGAAGATCAATGATCATTCGAATTCAAGGGTGAGCCAGTTCTTCGGGGCTGCCATGAGTTCTCTTTTCTGTCGATGTTCGGACTTAGACTAGTACTTTAGTTAGTCTTATGTTTAGTTTGGGGTTGTACCCCTTCTTGTTTAGACTTGTGGTTGAACTTTAGATGTTTTGATACATTGACTTTCAGGTTCTAGGCATTTAATTCTGCAATTCGTTGTTAGATCTTTTGGAAGTTTATGGGAATTTCAGTATTTAGTCATTTAAACCTGCTTCTATTATCTTTAAATGCTTGGTTTCGTGTTAATTAGTTAGTATTAATGGTTATCCCACTGGAGGGTTAGTGTGGGTGCCAATCACTATGGTCTAGGTCATGACAAAGTTGGTATCATAGCCTACGTTTGTTGATCTCGATGTACCAAAACAAGTCTAGTAGAGTCTTGCGTAACGGTACGGAGACGTCTGTACATTTCTTCGAGAGGCTATAGGACTTTAGGAAATCTCTCTGTTTCTCTTGTCTCCCTTAGTGCTAAAGCTTGATTCCAATTGGTATCTGCCAATTCGAATTGATATCGAACCTCCTTCACTCTTCTGTCCGTAGATGGTTAGCACTAGATTCAGTAGCGTTAAGACCGTAGCTCCCGTCAATGCTCCAGTTAAGGAATCTGCAGCAAGAGGTTGCGGTCGAGGCAGGGATAGAGGAAGAGCTTAGGGTAGAGTCCGAGGAAAAGTGGCGCCTACTAGGTATGGATCACTGGTTGAAAATGCTCCCATAAAGGAGGCCCCTTCTGCGCACCATGAAAAGTTAGAGGAGAATATCAAGGTTTAGGAGAAGGAGAATGTAGGACAAGAGGAAGAGGTACAGGCTGAGAATACAAGTATCCATCTCATAGACCCAATGTTAGCTCAACAGATCATGTCGTTCTTGAAATGATTGGTTGGTCCTGGAGTGCTTCTCCTTGTTCAAACAACTCAAGCTCCCGCCAATCCCCTTATTTCGACCACTGTCCCCCAAGGTGGGTGGGAATGTAGGTAATGACACTTTCTTCCGTTGTTTGTTGGGTCATGTTATGACTTGTAATGAGCATGAGATGTTGACCATGTTCTTGTAGTTGAAACCACCTGCGTTCCATGGTTCCGAGAGTGAGGATGCGTATGAGTTCAACCTAGATAGCTACGAGAGGCTTAATTAGGTGGGAATTGTCCATCAGTATGGCATTGAGTTTGTGACTTTTCAACTTCAAAGTGAGGCTAAGCAGTGGTGGAGAGCTTATGTGGAATGCAGATCTTCAGGTTTACCTCCACTTACTTGGACCCAGTTTCATGCCCTGTTTTTAGAGAAATATGTGCCTCGATCTTTGAGATATCGTAAGAAGGATGAGTTCAAGGATTTGGAGCAAGGTGGTATGTTTGTGGCTGCTTATGAGGCCAAGTTTCATGCCTTATCGAGATATGCTACGCAATTGGTGACTACTGAGGAAGAGAGGATCCATTTATTTATTAAGGGACTAAATTATAAGTTGCAGGTATTATCTGTTCATATGACCTCTGCAGGGAGGAGCTTTAATGAGGTAACATACATTGTGAAGAAAGTGGAGGGGGTGAGGTGAGACGGTCTGGCTAAGACACTGGCTAAAACGGCCAAGAACTTGGGTAAATTTCAAGGTTCTTACTCCAAAGGTTCAGGGAGGCCAACACTTGCAGCCAGTCCAATTCAGTCCGCTATTCCACTTCTACAGGTAATTACTTGGGAACTCCACCTCATAATTTGATTCAGGATAGCCAGGGAGTCGCACCTTCGACGAGCAGCAGCCCATCCTTTGATCGTACTTGCTACAACTCTGGAGAAACTGGGCATATGAGGAGAGATTGTCCCAACCCACGCGTGATGGATTCCGCGCAGCAGCAGTCTAGAGATTGGTACCCGCAGTAAATAGTAATAATGGTCGAGGGTGTCCACAAGGTGGGCGAGGAGGAAATCAGCGAGGCCACAGAGGTACGAGAAATGGTAACGCAGGCAGAGGTATGATACAACCAGGCAGGGAAACCACCCGTCATGATGATAGGGCTCAGTGTTACGCCTTTCCAGGCAAGAACGAGGCACATGCGTTTGACGCAGTGATCACGAGTACTATTCTTGTTTGTGACCAGATGGCTAATGTGTTATTTGATCTGATTTCTACTTATTCTTATGTGTCCGTGAGATTTGCCTCAACAATTGCAATGATTTGTGATATACTTGATGCCCCCATCCATGGTTCTACCTTAGTTGGAAAGTCTGCATAGTCACCCATGTTTATCGTGCTTGTCGTATTTTGTTTAGGGTTTTCAGATTTGTGTTGATTTGGTGATTTTGGATATGACTGACTTTGACATAATCTTAGGCATGACTTGGTTGTCCCCCTATTATGATATGCTTAATTGTAATACTAAGTCTGTAACTCTAGAAATTCCAGGAAGGGAAAAGTTAGAGTGGGAAGGGGTGTACAAGCATAAGCAAGCTAAGATCATATCCTCCATTTAGGCTAGGAAACCTGTAGGGCAGGGTTGTTTGGCGTATTTGGCTCATATTCGGGATGTTGAGGTTGAGTCTCCATTTATTGAGTCTATTACTGTGGTGTCAGAATTTAGAGAAGTATTTCCTACTGATCTGCCGAGTATGCCTCCTAATAGAGATATATATTTCGGCATTAATTTAGAACCTGGTACTCATCCCATTTCCATCCCTCTATATCCCATGGCTCTGGCGGAATCAAGAGAGCTTAAGACTCAAATCCAAGAGCTTCTTGATAAAGGATCTATTCGTCCTAGTGCTTCTCCATGGGGTGCTCCAGTTTTTTTTTGTTAAGAAAAAGGATGGTAGTATGAGGATGTGTATAGATTATCGACAATTGAATAGGGTCACCATTTGGAATAAGTATCCATTGCCTCAAATAGATGATCTTTTCGACCAATTACAAAGTGATTCAGTTTTCTCCAAGATTGATCAAAGGTCTGGTGACCATCAATTGAAGATTAGGCTTGAGGATGTGCCCAAGATGGCATTTAGAACCCTCTATGGGCACTATGAGTTTCTAGTTATGTCGATTAGGTTGACTAATTCGCCTGCAACTTTTATGAGTTTGATGAATGGTGTGTTGAATCACTTTCTTGATTCATTTGTTATAGTCTTTATTGATGACATTTTGGTCTTTATTGATGACATTTTGGTCTATTAGAAAAGTGAGGAAGAGCATACCGACCATCTTCGTATTACTCTGGGTGTTCTTGGGAAACAAAGGTTGTATGATAAATTTTCTAAGTGTGAATTTTTGTTGACTTCAGTTGCCTTTTTGGGGCATGAAGTTTCAAATAAAGAGGTAATGGTAGATCCCCAAAGGATTGAAGCAGTTAAGAATTGGGTTCGGCCTAGCCCTTTGACGGAAGTTAGGAGTTTTGTGGGGCTCGCTAGCTACTATCGTTGATTTGTGAAGAACTTTGCTTCTATTGCAACTCACTTGACAAATTTGACCAAAAAAGAGGTACCCTTCGAATGGACTAAAAAATTTGAGGATAGCTTTCAAAAGCTCAAGACTCTCTTGAGCACAACACCTATTCTAGCACTACGAGTGGAATGTAAAGATTTTATAGTTTATTGTGATGCTTCACATTCTGTTTGGTTGTTGTGTTAATGCAAGATAAGAATCTTGTAGCTTATGCATCACGATAGTTGAAGGTGCATGAGAGGAATTACCCAATGCATGATTTGGAGTTGGCAGCGATAGTATTTGCTCTTAATATCTGGCGACGTTACTTATATGGTGTCAAGTGTGAAGTGTTTACTGATCATCGTATTTTGCAGCATGTGTTCACCCAAAAGGATCTGAATTTGAGACAGCGAAGGTGGATGGAGTTACTTAAAGATTATGATGTCACCAATCACTATCATATGGTTAATGCTAATGTAGTGGCAAACGCTTTTAGTCGAAAAGCAATGAGTATGGGTAGTTTAGCTTGCTTGACTGTAACTAGACGACCCTTGGCTAAGTAAATTCAGACTTTGGAGTCTAAGTTAACACAGTTGGGCATCTCAAAGAAAGGTGGGGTGTTAGCTAGCATTGAAGTTAGGGCCACGTTCATTGAGGAGATCAAGGCCAAACAATTTGATGATGAAAATTTGAACGAGCTTAAGAAGAAGACTATGATTGGTAAGGCACAAAAGACCACTCTTGATGCGGAAGGTTTGCTCAGTTTTAAAGGAAGGATTTGCGGTCCTCAAGTTGATGACTTGATTCAAAAATTGTCGACAGAATCCCATGGTTCTCGATATTCCATATATCCGGGTGTGACCAAGATGTACCGAGGCATTTAATTTTGCAATTCTTTCTTAGATATTTTGGAAATTTATGGGAACTTCAGTATTTAGTCATTTACACCTTCTTCCGTATCTTTAAATGTTTGGTTTCGTATTAATGGTTCTCCCATCAGAGGGTTAGTATGGGTCATAATCACGATGGTCTGGGTCGTGACAATATGGAAACTCTAGATCATGTAAAGATGAGAGTGTCACTCACTTGAAGGACAAGAATTATGAATTTCAATGCTCATGTGGCCTTGTGACTTTTTCACTCTTGCTCAATGTTCCAAAATGAAAGCATGATACAAAGTTGGGTAAGAGATTCAAGTATTCAAAGTGGAGAGATCAGGTGAAACACTTGATGCTCTTTTGCATTTCCCATGCTCTTCGGAGTAAAATTGATCTCATGTTAGGAGACGATTCATTTCCTCAAAGTTGAAACACAAAGGGTAATGTACTCGGCGTTGCATCACGACGTTAAATTGTGAGCTTGATGAGAGACACCCAATTGGTATGAATGCTTAGTGGTCTGATGTTCTATGTTACGCCTAGAGGGATACCTTGGGTCGTGACACATTGTAATATAGCAAAGATAAAACATTTAAGATCCTGATAGAACAAAACTGAAAGTGATTTCTTTCAAGAAATTCATCAAACACTTAGAGCACAAATAGTTTTTACTAACAAAACTAAATTATTGTTTGAAAACATGGAAAACCAATGTTGGGATATTCAAATTCTACCACTATCATCTCAACGCCGCTCTCCCTCCTTCGTTGCTACCACCATTTGCACCATTACTAGCTCTGTCATCATCCCCAACTAGACCTCCAACAATTAGTTGAACCTTGCGTTGCCAACACCAATTGAGGTTGTTCAAAAAATATTCTCACTTGTATTTGTCCTTTGGTGTGAATAGTAATATTATTTGGTCCTTTGTTCTAGGCTCTCTCTCCAAGATTGAAGCTTCTATTGTTCTTTTCGGGGAGGAATCTTCTTCTGATATTCCAACATCCTTTCATTTAAAATAATTAATACTGTAAGAATACATAAAATATATATTAAAAAATTACAACCAAAAAAATAGTGCAACTACAAAATTAGTCGCCAAATAGCTTATGGCTAACAAGTATTTTTTGATAATTTGTTGTTAATCTGTTATTAAATAAGATTATATAATGATAACTTTTTTTATTCTAATGATGAGATTTATCAATTTCTAATTCCTGTATTTCCTATAGTGGTTGTTTTTGTTAAAAAAAATTGTTGTCTAATAGCTAGCGTAACATTAACTTACCTTATTTTTGTGTTTGACATCCCTATTCACGAGGTTGTTCATTGCTTTACCGAGAAACTTTTTGACCTCACTCTTGCCTTAGTTGTTGCTTTTCTGTTTCTTTGTTGCAGACTTCCTTTTAAAGATGGAACGTTCAACTTTTTTTTCATGGAATGCTTTTTAATAACCCCAACATTTGGATTAATAAGAAAAATTTAATAAGAATAATGTAAATGTCTTTGTGTCTTAACATGACAATAAACGTTAGTGTCATATAGTAGGAGTTTGTCATGGAAATCACTTCTTGGAGAAATGCAAGGTAAGACTAAGTAAATATTTCTTACACAAATATATATATATGTGCGCAGGAAACTTAGTCAAACAAGCTATAGTAGTCCAACAAAATGCAAATAATGTAAGAGCTTGCTTCTTTTACTTCAGTGGTTTCTTGATAAACTTCAAACTTTGATAAACCCTTGAATACATATTTTCTTACCTCTAAAATAGAATGATATTTTTTGCTCGTATGATAGTAATACTGCAATCCAACAAACATTTTTGTTAAGAACTAACTATATATGTGATTTTACAAAGTACAAATTGCACACATTATAAAGTAATTATATTACTAGCTCTCATTTTTTTTATATAACATTGGTTAGAGATTCATTGGTCCTTAATAATGATAAAAACTAGTGATATATAAAAATTTAAACAACTAAAGAAAAATACACTATATAAAATCCGAATAAGTTTGAATGTGATAGTATAGTTGTAGTTCAGTAGACCAATTTGAAATATGAAAATAAAGTTTAATTTTTTAGCTATTTTTTTTAAAAAATAAATAAAATAAAGTTTAATTATCGTCTAACACAAACAAAAAAAATGTTGTGATTCTTTTTTCTTTCTTTTTTTTAGGAAAAAGAAAAGATAAAACAAGCAATAATATAATTAAGTGGAGGATTCACGATATTGGTAGTGATCAATACATCCAAAAAATTGTATTTACCATGTCAAATCCTCTACATCCATTTTCATGTTGTCTCTTTTCAGCTACCCATCCATGTAGCATCTCCTTGTATTTACGGTTAAGACGATAACAAATTGGTTCTTCTGCAGGATTTGTACTAACTGCTTGTGGATTATAAATGGTGTAACAGTTAACTTCACTTTTAGAAGGTTCAATTCGGAAGCTAACATTACGAAAGACTGATCTTTTCTTCTTCTCATGATCAATCATGTTTTCACAAAGATATTTCTTTTGGAAAAACATAATCTGATGGGAATATAAATATCAAAAGGTTATCTTGAAAGGAAATATCTTTTGAAAGAACTCAATTTCTTCTAATTTTGAAGAATCGTATAGTTCAAAGATGACATTTTTATCTTCTCATAACCAAGAAAGTTCAAAATGTAGCCTAAGGA
>JAJOOG010002828.1:0-24252 GCA_029582565.1 Solanum infundibuliforme
CCCCCCCCCCCCCCCCCCCCCCCCCCCCCCCCCCCCCCCACTAGCCGTTGCCCCAACGGATAGAATTTGAAAAAAAAATAAAAAAAATTTAATACATGTCCCGCGAAACCGGCCGGTTTAGCCGTGCCGAAACAGGGCCAGACCAGGCCGGGTCGACCGGGACGATATGCCGAACCGTCCCCTAACCGGTCCCCCTACCCTAAATCCCCCCAGACCGCGAGAACATACGGGACCGGGTCCGGCGAGACGGATTTCAAGCTGTGGCGGGCCGACCCGGTCCCCTTGCCAGGCCTACTTTTCAAGTGTTGTCATAGCATCTATACTTATAAAGTGTCTTTTTAAGTACAAAGGCCACACATTGTTGTATTCTATTAGTAACATTTTAATTTGATAAAACTACACTTTCAAGCGTTATCTTTGTGTTGTTATTGGCCACGCTTTAAAAGTGTAGCCTTTTATACCTCTTCTACAACAACACTTATAAAGTATAACCCTTTTTATCTACATGCTACAATTTATAATCAATAAGTCACACAATTGGCGTTCCTATAGCTACACTTTTGAAGTGTGGAAACGTTGTCTAGAAATTTTATAGCCACAATTTCTAATTGAAAAATAATAATTTTGGTTTGCATAATATTTACAAATCACATAATTATATAAATAAATAATCTCATGATCCGTATAAGCTAATAAATAATGGAAAAATTGTATATAATAGCAAACTATTAATTCAAATTAAATGTTATAACCACAGTTTGATTTAATTGTAACCCGTAGCAAACTGTTGCCATTCGCCTCTCTCCCTGAAATTCTCGCTCGCCACTCTCACTCTCTCGCTTGCTTCTCTCACTTTATACAAACACAAATGTATAAATTGCGTTTCTGTTTGTATAAAGCGAGAGAAAATTATATATACACATGCAAATACATATATCTTCGTCTTATACACTTATAACTATACAATACAAATCTTCCCCTGCCCAATTCTCTTTTGCCTTTCTCTCTTTCTCGCTTTATACAAACACAAATTATACAAAATACAATGTATAATTTGTGTTTGTATAAAGCGAGATAGAGAGAGATATTTGATATACAAATGTTTTATTTCGATTCAATTGTATACAAATTCAAATTTTATGCAGGTATACAAACACATAAAATTGAATTGAGAGGCAGCCAACGATTGATACAAACGAGATGCTGCCAGCGATACAAATGAGAGGCAGCCAGTGATTTTATACAAAATACAAATCTGATGCCCCCCAGCGATATATACAATCTGATGCTCCATAGCAAATATAAAGTTTGCTATGAAGCGCAATTATGCAAACTATAGCTATAACTTACAAATATGATTTTTATGTTTGCTAAATGTCAAAGTTGCTCATAAATAATTCAAATCTACAAATTTGCAATAAATTCGAAAAATATGTCTTGTATTACACATAGAAAATAATATTTTAAAGAAATCTGATCAAGCAATAAATTCCAAAAAATCAAATGTATTCAAACATATATCACAATAGCTGAAAAATATATCATCGTTCACTTCAATAGACTGAGTTGACTTGTGGTCACCATTCAAATTTGATCACAAACATTTATCTACTCATTCAAAATAAAATTAAAGTTTTAGTGACATATAGTGGATAAAGTTCAACGTCAAAAACTGGTTTTGTGAATGAAGTTATCAATGACTATATGTAAAATTAATAACCAGATTTAGATGTCAAGATTTGTATTAGGTTAATTGATAGTGTTATATGTTAACATTTGCAGGATTATGTCGATCAACTGTACGAAGAAGGAAAGACAAAAACTGCATAGAAGGCATAGAAATGGGCAAAATTCAACTTTCTTTTGAAAGTTCAATCCTCGTATCAAGTGCACATTACTGATATCCTACATTTAGAACTTGATACATAAAAAAGACCAGATATATGTACTGTGAAAAAAATCAACAATAAAGAACAAAAAAAATTACTATCAATAGTAAAAAAAATTCAACAATGAAGAACAGAGAAAACTACTATCAAATTAAAATTTATAATGAAGGAAAGCGCTACTCCAACAAAACAGATCAAAAGATTTCAACAAGATGACAACAAATGAAGAAAAGCACTACTCCAACACAAAAAATTTAATAGTGTTAGACGTATGGAAGCTATCAACACCTACTATAACATATATAAATATATGCACATTTCAATGAGACAATCATTATGTGTTAACCTGATCAAATGATTTGATCTTTATCTTAAATAGGTTTTAAATTAAGGTTAAACAACATTTTTTGCAGCCTCTCAGATTTAAAAATACTGGATTTAAGTCTCTTATGAATGTGAAATATGAAATACCTTTTCAAGAACCAAAAGATGAAATAAGCTGGAAGAATTTGAGTGATTTTCCCTCTTACAACTCATGCACTGCTTGCATCAACATGTGATCCGACACACCTTAGTATATCTTTAACATTTAATCAAGGGTTGTTTTGCATCAATTGACTAAAAAATGTTGTATTTCTTCTCTCATTTCATGTATTTGTTCCTTAAGAAAGTAACTTCATTGAGATGCTTTTGTTTAACCTTATTGGTATCCTCATCTCTTTTTAGAAAACTTGTTATCATTGATCTACCATAGCATTCAAGTCGACCAGGATGCTACTTTATACACACTTCCCTTGACGCATTATCGACTATTTCTCCAAAATTTTGATAATTCTGAAGTCCATCCTATAAAAAAATTTCTGTGAACAACATGTTCAAATATTGATACATAAAAGTTCTCTTACATATTCTTGTAAATGTAAGAAGCAGTGATACAACCACAAGTGTCTTGGGAATCAAGCAACATGAATCAGTAATCATCCCTTCTAGAAGAAGATGAAGACTAGTGGACTCTATAACATCTACCTATATGAAGTCTCATACATGGAAATAATTGATTCATGTACCATACCTTGAGTGGGAATGTGTCTCCAACCACATAAAATCTATAAAACCTACTTTAGCTTTATATTTTTAATTAAAGACATCAGTAACCTCCCAGTGAACAATCCAACAAAGAACAAAAAGAAAAAGAAGAAGAATGAAGCACAAAATGACTTACTATTATAAAACTAATGAGAATATGATATACCTTATTGCTGAAATAGTAAATAAAGGAACAAAAACTAGTGTTTCACACTAGATACACTGATATTACAACAAGAAATCTGAAAATAAAATAATCACCAGTATACTACTGACATCATAAATTACATCCTAAGACAATAATGAACTTTAGTTATATAATCACAAGGATCACAACCTTTATAGACATTTGAGAGGCTAGAAACTCTCCCAGAATTCCCTCTTCTTTATTTTCTGAATCTTCTTTTTCTAATTGCCTTGTCCCTTTTTCTATCGAAAAAAATCACCCAATTACTAAGTTTCTTAATTGTTTATTTTGGCCTCCTAGAATAAGTTCTTATAACTTTAGGCTCATCATTACCCTTCCCTATAAAAGTCACCTTGTCCTCAAGGTGAAAGTCCGAAAATTGTTGATAGATGATTGCATATTCCTCTCAAGTATTCTCAAATTCTGGCAGGGTCTTCCACTTGATTAACACTTCCAATTTACCATTGATTAGCTTAATGATATGCCTCACTACCTCAGGATCAACTTGAAGCTCCAATTCTTGGGTAAGAAATGGAGGCAGGTTTTGAGCAGGAGTAGTTGAAAGCAAGCATTTTCTCAATTATGAATCATGAAACATGGAATGAATGCATGATCCAACTGTTAAATTCATCCGATAAGCTACGAGATCAATTTTTTCTAGAATCTTGAAAGGACCATTAAAGTGGGGACTGAGTTTTTCATTGATCTTCTTAGCCAAAAAACATAGTTTGTAGGAACGAAGAGATATACCATTTCACCAATCTCAAAAGTCAGTTCTCTATGATGTCGATCAACTTGATTCTTCATTATTTATTGTGCTTGTAACAAATGTTCTTTGAGTTCGGTTAAGATCAGATTTTTAGTGCGCACCTGCTCATTTACTTCTTCCACCGCTGAAGTAGTGTCATCCATGTGAAAAATTGATGATGGATCCCTTCTGTATAATGCTTTAAAGGGTGTCATACCTGTAGATCTGTTAAATGATGTATTAAACCAATACTCAACCCAAGATAACCAGTGGGACCATTCCTTAGGATTTTCTCCTTCCATACAACAAAGATATGTCTCCAAACTCCTATTGACCACTTCTGTTTGCCCATCGGTTTCTGGATGATAGGAAGAGCTACACCGTAAGGTAGTACCTGCTATTTTGAACAGTTCCTTCCAAAATTGTCTTATGAATACATGGTCACGATCAGACATAATAGACTTAGGAAATCCACGCAATTTAACCACTTTCTTAATGAAAACAGTTACCACATCTTTCACTTTAAAAGGATGTGAAAGTGGAATAAAATGTGCATACTTAGTAAGACGATCCACCACAAACAAAATAATATCAAACCTATGGGATTTAGGAAGTACAGTAATGAAGTCAATACTAACATCCTCCCACACACAATGAGGTATAGGCAAATGTTAGAGTAACCCCGCAAGACTCAAAGTTTGAGACTTATTCTTTTGACAGATTTCACACCTAGCAATAAAGTCTTGCACATCCCTCTTCATACCTCCCGGTAGATATTCTTAGACAACCTTTTACATGTGCAAAGATACCCTTAATGGCCCCTGTAGAAGAAGAATGAAACTCTTTCAATAACATAGGTATTCGAGATGATCCTTTTGGCAAAACGAAGAGTTCTTTGAATAGTAGACATCCATTCTTCAAGTTGTAGTTGTCATCTTCTTATTGTCTTGAAATTGAATTTTGCAAAATAGAAGCCATTTGTCTCGTTGTACTTCCTGGTCCCATTCCTCCTTGTCTTTATATTGCCAAAATGAAAACACGTATAACTATGAAGATTCCCCGTATCTTAACAAAGCATCAACCACTCTATTTTCAACACCCAATTTGTACTTGATCTCAAACTTATATGCCATGAGCTTGGCAACCTATTTCTGCTGATTCTCTTCCATAACCCTCTGTCCTAACAAAAATTTAAGGGCTTTTTGGTTAGTTTTAATGATGAAATGATGCCCTAGAAAGTAGTGATTCCATCTCTTGACAGCCACCACAATAGCCATTAGCTTTCGTTCATATACCGAACATTGTCTCGCTCTGGAAGAAAGCATTTGACTGAAATAGGAAATAAGTTTACCATTTTGCATTAAAACTGCACCAACACTAAATCCAGAAGCATCAACTTCAATTACAAAGGGTTGAGCAAAGTATGGCATCGTTAAAATAAGCACTTGAGTCATTGCAAACAACAATGCCTCAAAAGCTTGTTGAGCTCGTTCTTCCCATGAAAAGGCATCCCTTTTTAGTAAATCAGATAAAGGGGCAGTAATCTTACCATAATCTTTGACAAATTTTCTGTAATATCTAGTGAGTCCCAAAAATCCTCGTAAAGACTTTATATCTCTAGGAATGACCAAGATATCACTATCAATCTTAGAGGGGTCAGCATGCACTCCTTCAGAGGAGATGATATGACCCAAATATTCAAGTTTAAGATGACCAAACATGCATTTTTTCTTGTTGATTCTGTTTGAGAATATCCAAAACAACCTTCGAATTCCCAAGATGTGAAGCATAATCTTTAGTGTAAATCAAAATATCATCAAAGAATACTAAAATAAATTTTTGCAAATGATCTTTGAAAATACCACTATTCAGTGATTGAAAAGTTGAGGGTGCATTGGTCAAACCAAATGGCATGACCCTAAAAGCTAGGAAAATGATTTCTAAGGGTTACATTTATCATCTTGTTTAGGCTAGGGATATCGATTCTTAAACCCCTACTCTTGAGTCAGTCCCGATAATGAATGAGTTTCCGAAAGTACTGTTTCCCAATGATCTTCTCTGAAGGGAAATAGACTTTGGTATTGACCTTCTCCCAGATATGCAACTTATCTCTATTTCTCCTTATCGTATGGCCCCAATAAAACTTAAGGAGTTAAAGGACCAATTCAAAGATTTGTTGGATAAAGATTTTATTAGGACGAGGATCTCTCCATGGGGTGCTCCGGTGTTGTTTGTTCGAAAGAAGGATGGTTCTCTCTGAATGTACATTGACTATAGGAAATTAAACAAAGTTACCATTAAGAATAAGTATCCTATTACATAGATTGATGATTAGTTTGATCAACTCCAAGGGGAAAGTTACTTCTCTAAGATTGACCTTCGATCGGGTTATCACCAATTGAGGGTGCAAGAGAGTGACATTCTCAAGACGAATTTTTGGACTAGGTATGGTCATTGTGAGTTTTTGGTTATATCTTTTGGTTTGATAATCCCCCGACAACATTTATGGATTTGACGAATGGATTGTTTAAGAAATATCTTGACATGTTTGTGATTGTGTTTATCTAAGATATCTTAATTTACTCACGGAGTGAGGATGAACATGTTGAGCATTTGAGAATTGTGTTGAAAATCCTCAAGGATCCGGAATTGTATGCTAAATTTAGCAAGTGTGAGTTTTTGTTGAGGTCAATTGCTTTCCTTGGCCATATTGTCTCCGGTGAAGGTATTCAAGTTGATCCTAGGAAAAATTGAGATGGTTAAGAATTTTCCTAGACCTTTGTCCGCTTCGGATATACAGAGTTTCTTGGGTTTGACAGGTTCTTATAGAAGGTTCGTGGAAGGGTTTTACTCTATTGATTCACCTTTGATGACATTGACTCAAAATAAGGTAAAATATCTTGTGTCGAAAGCTTGTGAGAAGAGTTTCCAAGAGTTGAAGGATATACTCACTTCGACCCCTATTTTGACTTTGCCTAAAGGATCGAATGGTCTTGTGGTTTATTGTGATGCTTCACAGATTGGTCTTGGTTGTGTTTTGATGCACCATGGAAAAATCATTGCTTATGTTTCAAGTCAATTAAAAGTGCATGAAAAAAATTATCCGACTTATGATTCGGAGTTAGTAGTGGTGATGTTTTTTCTAAATATATGGAGACACTACTTGTATGGTGTTCATGTAGATGTATTCACCACCCACAAGGGCTTGAGATATGTGTTTACTAAAAAAGATCTAAATCTTTGCCAAAGGAGGTGACTTGAGTTATTAAAGGATTATGACATGATGTCTTATATCATCCTAAAAAGGCAAATCTGGTGATGGATGCTCTTAGTCGACCTTCGATGGGTAGTGTTTCTTATGTTGAGGATGATAAGAAGGAGTCATTTTGTGATATTCATAGACTAGCCCCATTGGGTGTTAATTTGATTGATTATAATGTAGGTGGTGTAGTTGTTTATAATGGTTCAAAATCGTCTTTTGTATCTAATGTGAAGGCTAAGAAATATCTTGATCAGGTATTAGTTGACTTGAAGAATCCTGTTTCCAAAAATCCAGTAAGGCTTTCTCCCTAGGGGGAGATGTTGTCCTTCTATACCAAGGTCATTTATATGTTCCCAACAATGATGAGTCGAGGAATCAGATTCTGAAAGAAGCACACAGTTCTCGATATTGTATTCACCTAAGAGACACCAAGATGTACTGCGATTTTTGGGAAGTCTATTGGTGGAATGGGATGGAGAAAAACATTGCACAATTTGTGGCTAAATGTCCAAATTGTCAATAAGTGAAAGTTGAGCATCAGAAACCCGATGGTTTGGATCAAAACATTAGTATTACTAAATTGAAGTGGGAAGATTTGAATATGGACTTTATTTCAATTTTATCCCACACTTAGCCAACAATTTTATTCAATTAGGGTCTCATATTGGATAAAATGACGAAATCGGCTCACTTTCTTCTCGTTAAGACTCATTCTCATCAGAAGATTATGCCAAACTTTATATTAGGGAAATGGAAAGGTTGCATGGAGTATCGTTGTCCATTATCTCCAATTGTGGTACTTAATTTATATCTCAGTTTTGAAGTTGTTGCAGAAAGGTTTTGGTACTTAAGTGAAACTTAGAACAACTTTTCATCCACAGATGAATGGGAAAGCCAAGCATATTCAAACCTTAGAGGATATGCTAAGATCTTGGGTAATTGATTTCAAAGGTAATTAGCATGATCACTTACCTTTGATTGAGTTTGCTTATAATAATAGCTATCATTCTAGCATTGGGATGGCACCGTATGAGGCTCTTTATGGTACGAGGTGTAGGTCTCCTTTAGTTTGGTTTGAAGTTGGTGAGGTTGATTTGATAGGGCTAGAGTTGGTGGTTGAGGCTATGGAAAAGGTTTGACCTATTTGTAAGAGGTTCGAAATGGATCAAAGTCGACAAAAGTCTTATTCTGATGTTAGGAGAAGATAAATAAAATTTGAGGTTAATGATTGGGTCTACTTAAAAATTTCACCCACAAAGGGTGTCATGAGATTTGGAAAGAAAGGGAAGCTTAGTCCCCGATATGATGGCCCATATCATATTGTGAGGCGTATTCAGAAAGTTGCTTATGAACTTGAGTTGCCTAATGATTTAGCATCAGTACATACGGTGTTTCATGTCTCCTTATTGAAAATATGTGTTGGAGATCCGACATCCATTATACCTTTGGAAGGTTTGGGAATTAAATAGAATCTTTCTTATGAAGAGGTTTCGATTGAGATTTTAGATTAACAAGTCCGGAAGTTGAGAAATAAGAAAGTTGCCTCCGTGAAGGTTATTTGGAGGAATCAAATAGTTGAGGGTGCTACTTGGGAGGGCGAAGCCAATATGATGTCCCAGTATCCTCATCTGTTTCCTTCCGCAACTACACTAGCTTGAGGTATTAGTACCTCATCGTTCATTCTTTTGGATTCATGTGTTTAAGTCATTCTCATGTTTTCATATGCATGCATGTTAAAAAACTTGATTTTTGATATTATGAGTTAGTTTGGAGTGATTCTCCATGTTTTTGTGCATGTTGATGAAATGTCATTCATGTTGAGTTATAAGTTTCTCTCCTACTCTATTCATGCTAGTTTGAGTCTCATTTAAGGACGAATGTTCCTGGGGGGAGGGGAGATATTGTAACACCTTAGAATTTGGTAAAGGAAAGAAGGCGAAAAGATGGTTATTGGTTCAAGTCTACGATTTGTAGAAAGTTCTACGGGTCATAGACCAATGTCGTAGGAAGTGGGAGAAATATTTTGGAAATCAAGCCCTAGTAACTCATATTACGATTGACCAGGACAGTCCGTCGAATGAACTACAACATGTAGGAAGGTCCCGTAGAAGGGTCCCATATTAAGTCAATTATTTAGTTGAAAGTTGAGGTCTACATATGGGGTTTATGGACCATAAGAAGTTTGATTTTCTGTTGAAACGAGTCGTGCTATTTGCCCAAGATTTAGGCCCAGTCACTCGACTTACGGTTGACTAGTACAGTTCGTAGGGTCTGCAAACAGTTATTTTTATAGGGTATTTGGGTCTTTTCCTATGCACCTAATTCCTATACTACGTCATTTTGCCTATAAATAAGACCCAATAACTGATTTTACACCTAAAATCTATCCATTCTCCTTCGTTTCCCCAAAATCCTAAAATTTCCTCTTGAAGGTTTTCTCTCAAAGAATCTCAAGGATTTATGATTCTTCAAGTTCAAGTCTCCTTTCTTCATCAATTGCTTAGGGATTCAAGATCAAGATATGTAAGAGTTCATCAATGGGTCCCATTCACCCATTGAGTTTCAATGACTTCTCCAATTCTCCAATTCAATTTCCCTAAATTGGTTAGGTTTTCATTCAATTCCTCATGGGTTCTATTTGTATGGATAAATTGTATGATTTTGATCATATTATGATTATTTAGATTCAATTACATGCTTTCCAATCAATTCCATATGAACCCATGCATTGAACATGATTTTGACTATGAACCCTAATTTTCATGAATTTATGAAGAATCTATGAAGCTGTGAATGATGTTTACGTCTAGGGAGTAATTTGGATCAATTATATAGTGTGCTTTAGATCATGACAACAAGAAAATTAAATAGGGTGTCCTTTAGATCATGAAAACAAGAAAATTAAAGTCACACAATAAACCTAGATGTTAGATGATCAAGTACTTCTCTAGTTACTCTCAAAAAATCGTTCGATTTCACCCAGATCTTAAACAATAGAAAATTTTGCTTGATAAACTCTATTCCAACAAAAATCCTCCCGAGATGAAATGGATGTTCATCTAAATCCATTTCATCTAAAGATCTGTAAATCAGATATCTTATCTAAAGATCTGTAATTGTTGAGATGAAGTGATATCTTAAAGAAATTGGGCACTAATTTCGTAAAGAATTTGGGCACTAATTGTGAGAAGTCAATTATGAGAATTTTCTGAGAAGTCACTTGAGAGAGCTTTTTGAGAGTGATTTGGGGAAAAGTTTCTTAGAGTTAATTATTTTAAATTTTTTTGGCCAATTGAAAATTGAAGAGAGAGTTAAATATATTGGAGGGAAAACAATATTTTAGTGAAAATTTAGGAAAACTAACGGCCACACTTGTAAAATGTTGTTTTAGAATTATAAAAATAGAACACTTTAAAAGTGTAGTTACATGTGTAAATAGGTGTTGCCAATTATATTATGATGTGGTAACGCTTATAAAGTGTAGCCTATACCACTAAAGAGAACCGATAAACGCTCAACTACACCTCATCCAATACTAGGTGTAGACGATCACAATCTAGTATAAACCCAACAAAGAGTTGGGGTCGATCCCATATGGAGTGATACAAGTTAGAATTCAGTTACGAAGTTATAAATGTGATCTAATCAATTGTAGGAATAAAAATTATTGAAATAATTCAATTAAATCTAAGGGTTGACAACAAGTGTCAAATGGGGGGCGGGGTTAGGATTGTCAATTAATAACTAAGAAAAACAGGGGAGTAATCAAATATATAGGAGATACTTAGGGATGTGATCAATTAAAGGCTAATTTCGCTATATGGGTAGTTATAATTCACTAACAATTGCTGAATCTTAGTGAGTAGGGTAGGCTATGGATGCAATAGCTTTCTCTCGAACAACTATTATGACTCAAGTGAGTTCTCTCGAACCTCGACAAGCATAACACTATAAGCAGCCCAATACCTCAATTTATCTACTCTCTCGAGCTAGATAGGTAGGATCGAGTTAAGATTCACTCTCTCGAGATGAACCCAAAACAACCCAATCACCACAATCATCAATAGATAACCTTAGTTCTAAAACCTTTTTCTCAAGCAAGTCTAGAACACTAAGTTATAATTGCATTTGCAACTACAATTTATGGGTTAATACACAACTATAAATTAAATTCACTTCAAATCAGCATTTAAATAAGTAAACAACAATACCCATAAGCTAAGTAGAGCAAATAATCACATGATCACACCCCCAAGAATGGAGGTTTTAACCACATATCATAAAAATGAAAAAATCAATACCAATTACATTCTCCATAATCTGGGTATTGCAATCCACGTCTTTACAATGATCCAAAATACTCAACTCAAAATCTACTAGAAAACTGCTAAAACTAAGTAAAACAATGTTCCACACCAAAGTTCCAAGTTACACAACAAGAAAATTACTTAGGAAATGACTGGATTTCTTTTTTTGCCTTTTTGAAATTCAATTTATACTTTCTCAAATTTTGAAATTCAATTTATACGTCAATGGCTCCATTCTATCACCGGTTTGCCTTAGCTCTTTAACCTCATGGTTCTATGACTTTAGGAGATCAGGATCGAGGTCGTCGATCCATTCGGCGGTTTGCCAACTGTCCAATATCCATCGCCAAGTTGGTATTTCCACAGGATTGGCACGCTGGAACTTTTAGCGAGCTGAAGAGCCACTCGACGGTTCGCCAGTGGTCTTGGCGATCACCAGGAATGCCTTTCTTCAAAATCTTCAGCTTTTTTGCTCCTTTTTGCTCGGTAATGTCCTTACCTTGGTCCTTCACCTTCATTGTTGCAAATTAACACTTTAACACCAGTTTAGAGCATAAATTAGGCATTGCGGACAATAAAACTATGAAAACAAAGCCCTAAATGAGTCGAAATCTCAGACTCATCAACACCCCCAACTTAAACTTTTGCTTGTCCTCAAGTAAAACTCAAGATCAATCAGTTCAACAAGGATGTCTACAAACCGTGCTACTCAAGACTCAACACAAATGCACACAAGAGGTTCAAATTTCGCATGCAATGTTCAATTGTGCACTCTATGTTTCAAATTGGGACTAACTATCAACAAATAGAACTCAAGCTCACAATACTTGATTCAAATGCAAGTTCAAGCTCAACAAAAGCATTCAAATGCCTTCACTCCAAGAATGATTCCAAGCTCACATAAAGAATATCAACAAATTATAATTTCAGAATCAAATACAACTCTCACACTCCCAAAGATGAACACATGCATTACTCTACCTATAGGCTTGCCCTTATTTTTCAATCAACATTATTTTCATCTCACTCAAGATCACAAAGGTATTTCAAGGCTTGTAATGGGGCTGGGTATGAAGGTATGATCATTTTGGTTTAGTGATGTCTACCTTCATGAAATATGGCTTGCGAATCGCTTTTTGTCCTTCTCTTTCACCCTTCAACAATGTTCACAATTCACCCTTTTACTTATTTAAGTATGACTCATTGGATGCCCCATTTCTTTTGCTCCTTTCACAAGCTTTATTTCACAAACTCTTCTCTTTTTTTATATGGATGGGTTCCATATTTTTTCTTAATGATCCTTCAAAGGTGGACTTTTCACATTCCTTGATTTTCCTTCTTTTTCACCACACCCCCAACTTAGGCTTTTGGCCTAAGTTGGCTATTCAAATGAACTAATACTTCATGAAGGTTATAAGTGATGGGATAAATAGGCAAAAGTTGTTCAAGTTTCTTCCAAAGAAAAGGATAGGCTCAAAAGTGCCAAGCTAGGTTCACACTCTCACAAGGTGGTCACAAAGAGGTATAGGGTCAATTTTTGGTTCACTCTTCGCAAATTTTGCCTAAGGTCATTTCAATCGCTTGCTTTCATCAATCAATTGGACTAACGGGGCTAGTTATAGGTGTCGTCAAGCACATAGTTCAAGTTCAAGACAACCTTACCACACATGGCATTTGAAACAATCATCAAACAAGACTCTACAATTTTTAGCTAGCATGCAACGATCATCACAAGAGATTAACTGAACAACCGGTTAGTCAAAATGAGATGTTAGGAGTTCACATATGACCTATGTAACTAAATTTGCCTCATCCTAGCCGCACACTCATATCGTTCAGTTGAGAGCACTATTCAAGTCATCGATATTGATCACAACTGACACTCAAAATTGTAAGAGAACAACCACAATCAAACACATCAAGAGGTGGCAATTTTTAAAATCGGGTCAAAACCATTTGCAACTCAAAACAAAGGACAAATACAATGGATTAAAACTATATATATAAAAACACAAGATACGATCCAAAATTCATAAAAAAAACCACTATAAATATCCATAAAATAGCCCAAAATAGGTAGGTATAGAAATATCTCACCCCGCCAAACTGGTCTAGCAGCTGTCATCAAATGCAAAGAAATATTAAAACAAAACAAGATAAAAATAGAACGGGAGTCAAAAGGGTCATCCTGCCAGGATAAGCCTGGGGTGAACTCTGCATCTCCGTGACTCCATTATCATAGGAATCAGTGCCCGGTGCAACAACATCCTTGGCTCTACTAGAGCCTACCATCGAAGTATCTCTGAGTGATGCCTCTACAACTGTCTCAACCATGGCTCCTTGAAGATCTGCCAAGTCATCATACATAGCTGCATCTCTAACACTAAGCTCCTCTTCATTAGTCTCAGCCTCAAACTCAACGACTATGTCTTTTCTATCAACATCTCCGGTCGTAGTAGCCGGAGGAATCTCTGAATTGGCAGGGACATCTGTACTCGGGACCAAGGGAATCTCAACTGTGCTGAATAACATCGAAAAATCTGTGGACTTCATCTCGTCTACATCTCTCCTCAAACCAATAATATTGGCCTTCAAGGCCGTCACAACAACATAATCACCCCGACCCTGCTCACAAGCCTCTATCCTCACAACAAAGGCATCTAGTGCAAGTCGATGTCCATCAATCAACTCCCAATTCTCTCTCATCTTAGACCTAATTGGGGTCAAGGTAGCAGCAATCGCCCACTCTATCATCCCAGGCACAACGACCTCAACCCGAGAGGCACACACATCAGCAGATTGAGCCAGATGGGCCATCTTATATAACATGGCCTGGGTGATAGGAGGTTGTGAAGAAGTGGCAACAACAATGGTAGAGGGAGGGGGTATATCAGATGAACTAGGAGGTGCAGGAGTAGAGGGGTTAGATGTACCTGTAGGCTCACTGGCCTGAGGAGAAAGTATTGCCTCAGTCGGCAACATGTCAACATCAACTATCGGAGACGTATCTACCGGTGTAGCTCTCCTCCTATCAGCCTCATCCCGCATGTACTCAGCCTCTATCTATCATATGTCAGTAAAGGAAGTGAGAGTCACATTTACATTTATTTTCTCAATCATGCAGACACGGGTCCGCCTCCACAACTCGGTGATCAGAATCGGAAAGGGAAGAGAGGTCTGACTCTGCTTGGACCTTTTGGCCATCTCTTGCTCAATGATTAAACCTAAGTTAAGCTTCTCTCGATCCAAGATACATCTGAAACACACAGCCTTCAGGTGTCGGAGGGTCGACCCATTATATGATGGCATTATAGTGTTGCTGATGAATTTGAACAAGTATCTAGCTGCCACATTCAGATCTTTCTTCTTAATAGGAACACCAGCCTCAATCCACCATGGCGTGGTGTCAGAAATCAATGGAGCTAACCAACCCTTCAAATAATCGAGGGTATTCTTCTGGATTTTGTCTATATAATAGTGCATGAAGTTAAGTGTATACTCAAGTGCCTCATTTATATCCGAACTGCTGCACTTCACCTTCTTACCCCAAACCATCACATAATCCACCAGTTTAAAGGCACTTTCCTTTTTCTTTTCCTTCAGCACCAACTTTCTGTATGTCGAATAAAACTCTCGGACCCAAGTAGGGATGTAAGGGCCTCGGGGTTTAGTGAAAATTTCAAACCTGTGGAACTTTAGGGTGCTCCACACTTCTGTGTACCAGTATACCACACCATCGGTAGACAACCACTTCTCTTTTAGAATAGTCCTCAAACCCTCGGCCTTTAGTCGATTAAGTGACTGGGGTGGAAGAACCTGAACCGGAGGTGGTGCCTGGACTACTGCTTGAGCTGGAGCTGGAGAAGGCGTTGGAGGCCCCAGGATCCTAGGAGGATCATTCTTTGACTTGGTGTAGCTCCGCTCTCCTAGCCCGTAGGAGCTGGTCATCTTCCAGCTCAGAGACGGAAGCCGGAGAACTGCCCTTAGAGTGGCCCTCACTCTCAGACGTAGTGAGATGAGTGGCATAGACACCCTCACTTTTAGAGCTCCCCTCCGCTAGTGTGGGTTGTACATGGCCTTTGCCCTTGCCCTTTCCCTCATTTGGAGGACGTTTGGAAATCGGGACCCAGGAGGCTGCAACCTCCTCATTAATAACGATCCCTCTAGCCCGCTTTTAGGGTGCTTGATTCCTTCCTGCCACCTTAGGTCTAGCCATTTCTGCAAAACAAAACCACACACGTTAGTTTCTATTAAAAAAATGCAAAGTTGAAAAACTGCATTGAAAGACTCGCCGAACCGTATGGTGAGTCACCGAACACCTTTGGTGAGCCAAGTTGGGCTCGTCAAAAATTCCAGAGTAGAATCTTTCAAAAGTAAGCACAGGTCGGTGATGTCCAGGGCCATTCGGTGGATTGCCGACACCATTCAGAGAACTAGGAGTAGCTCGCCGAATGTTACAGAACAATTTTAGATATTTGGGGCTCAAAAGGGTGATCAGAAGGGACTTTCAGCGAGTCACGGAGTGAACTCGGCGAGCTCAGGCGCATCGCTGAAAGTTACAAAACTCAAGCCTCAAACATGGATAATTAAAAGGCGATCCAGGGGGATTTAGGCGAACCGCCGAACCACTCGGCGAGCTCGACCCAGCTCGCCGAATGGTCCAACCTGCCATATTTTCACCCCGACGTTCAAAATATAACCTGCAGCCCACGAAAACAAAATTGACCCACTATTCCATGCAATTGGGTTTAGACCCATACTAACCATGCCCACGGGGTAATCAGACTTCCCTCGATTTGGCCAAAATTGGCCAATTGAAGTCTTTTTCCCTTAAGAATAACGTCAAGCATTTTATTATTGGGCAAAATCCGACAATTTACACAATTCGGGGTTACTCATTCTTCACCCACAAGAAATTCAACACAACCCAATCGATTTAACATGCAAAAACACGGGATTTCACAATTTAAGGCCAATTAACATCAATTTAAACTAAATACGGGCAAACATCACACAGTCAACAAATCAAAATTATACATAGATAACAACCATACAATGATCATGTATTTGATTTCACTAGAATGTTAAAGCGGGGTTTAGAAAACCAACCTTTTATGTAGAGAATTTGAAACGCTAGGCAAGCAACGAATCCAAAAATCCTCCCCGAGTTACCGATCCCACACAGAAACAAGTAGAATAGTACGTGAATAAGAAGATATGCGGTTGTGAAAGTTTGGAAGTCGAAAAGTATGAAATGAGGAATAATTTTGAATTTAAAATGGTTTGGCCTTAATGACTCTTCAGGTTGCGCGCCAGTCGGTGATCACGACTTACGTCGCCGACCCACTCGGTAATGCACCGAGTAGCACTTTAGCTCGCTGATTTTTATAGAACCTCCAGCAAGCTAGGTTGTTCAAATGGCGGTCCAGGTCGGGCTCGCTGACTAGACCTTTGGCTTGCCTTACCGTCCATTTCCCAAAATTTCAAACTTTTAATCTGCACATTTAACACCCGTTATTTAAACAACAATATTAAAAACTTAAACACTTGGGTTGCCTCACAAGAAGTGCCTTATTTAACGTTGTGGCACGACGTGGATACGCTTTCAAGGTTCACTTTTCGGGTTGGCCAAGGTATTACTTGGTAGACCCCCTTTTGGCCTTGGTTTCAAATAAGACGAGATTTGATCCATTTTTGTTTCCAGTTGTTTGATGGATACCGAGTGAGAGGTAACAATATGATTTTGTATGGAGACGTCCTCTATCATTTTTATAAGCACCTTGTCTGACCCTTCCATTTTATTGAGAATGCATGTAAGCATATCTTCAGTGCAAAAGTTCTCCGAGTTAGCCCTTTGCAACTTTGGATTTTGACGCTCATGAGGAGGAACGTATCTTTCCTTGTCACCGTCCCGTTCCTTCTAATTAGTTCCATGATCATTCCATTCCCTGTTACGGTCTCTCTAGTCATCATCACGCTCTCTATTCCAACCTTGATTCCCGCCCGGCCTCGGATAGTTCAGACGGAAACCTTCTCCTTGGTTTGCAAGAAAACTCACCTCCTCATTATATAAAGCCTCAAAGTGTGCATCCTCGGGGTTTGCCCCACTAACACCAACAACATTCATGACCATTGAACCACTACCCATTACATTTTTTGACAAAAGATCCAATTGGGTCATCATTTTGGCCATGTTTTGATCTTGCTCTTTGTCAATTTCTATATGCTCCTTTGTCACCTGAAAGTCAAAGGAGACACCTAATCTTCCTGAGTGTACCAAGCTTGGTTTATCTTAATCATCCCATCAAGGAATGTTGACGCTATCTCAAAAGGTTGCTGCATAATACTGTCACGACCCGAGTCTAGACCCCAGATGCGACACGGCGTACTCGACCCCGAAGGGGTTTTATACAAGCCTCATAGCTCATTCATTGCATAGGTAATAGAAAAAGCACGAAATTTAATTTTTTTTATTTAAAACCATATAATCTAAAATTGAAAAACATTTAAACGCAAGCGGAAGTCTATATCTCACATGGCCATCTTAGACACAATCTTGAACAAAAATAGGGACACGACCCTTTACAATAGAAATCTAAAGTAGTCTATTATATGAAAAGGAAAGAAACTTCTAAACACTTGTCCTCGATCTATGATGACATACCCAAAATGTCTTGGAGAACTCTAATCCAAGCTTCACTAGAGCAATGCAAATCACTTGCCGGAACCTACACTTGTAGTAAAAACATAGAAGAATGGGTTAGCACATAAAGTACAAAGTATAATAGTCATGCAAAAACATGTTTAAAAACAACTTTTTTTTTTTAAAGTCATGAAATATGCCATTTTGGTAAAACTTCATGAACATTGATAAAAGACATAATATAAGTCACAACCAACATACAAGTCATATTTTCACATTAGAACATAATCCACATATGAACCTTTACCTTCAACTTAAGCCTTCACCTCAAGTAACCCTCAAGCTATACATTGTACAATGTATGGATAGCGTCCCATACCACCACCCACACTAAGGTACCACTTTAAGGTCACCACAAGTGAACTTACCATTCATCCTTTCCACCTTTACACAATAAAGCATATAAGAGACATAACATTACATAAGTCACATCATCACATTAAGACCAACATCCAAGACAACTCTAAGTCATACTTGTGCAATGTGTAAGTAGCATCCCTTACTACTACTCACACTAACTACTCCTTTGAAGTCATCATAGACAAGGCACATTCATATACGATAAGTCATGACAAGGAAGTAGCAAATAATACAATCCAAGTATAGCATGCATCTTTACATTTAAGCATATAAGTCAACCTTCTTCATTAAATTCATTTAGGACACATTCATACATTAGTCATTAAGACTTAGAGAACTCACTATAACCCTCTCAAAGCCTACTCGTGCAATGTATGGATAGCATCCCATACTACTACCCACACTTTGTAGAACCTCTCAAGTAACTATAGTGCACATCTCACATGATGGGAATAAGCGTTTAACCAACATAGACCATGAGAGCTAGATCATGGAATCCGGTGTCATATAGCCCCACACCGTAAATATGTGGTCTACTTGCCTATGGTAAACCAATAACCTAGCTTACGTGGATCCACTAGCTAGACCTATGTGGGCACATAGTTTATGGGATAGGAAGATGTTCATTGGAACTTTAACCTAACATTGGGAGAGTTTCCATCTAACCATATCCACTCGGTGCTAAGCCTATATTCCCATAGATCATTTCATTCACATTACATTAGTGTACTAGGGAGGAATGCCATAGGCCTATCAACCCAAGATATATCATTACCCAAGGAAGGAATGCTATAAGCCGATCGATCCACGGTACATTCAAGGATAGATCTAGAGTCCTCATGAAAGGAATGCCATAAACCTATTGATTCATGGTTCCTCATTACATTTATATACTCATGAAAGGAATGCCATTAGCCTGTCGATTCATGGTACATTGACTCATTAAGAATGGAATGCCATTATCCTATCAATTCTAGAGTCTTCATTACATTAGATCATTTATGAAAGGAATGCCTTAAGCCTATCGATTCATATCCATCAAGTCAAAACACATTCATTGCTCATATATGAAAGGAAGGCCATAGCCTATCAATTCTAGATTCAACATTCACATTACTTTCATTTGTATAAGAAAAGGATGCCTAAGCCTACCAATTCAAGATACAACAATACATTATACAAACCCTTCACATTCCATCACCATCATTCATGAGTGTCAATTGAGAATATATTATCAATAATAACACAATTATATTCTATACATGATCATCATTCTATCATTGAAATCACATGCATATCCTTCACACCGTAATCATACATAATAATTAAACACCTCCACCTTTCAAGTGGATCAAAATCTCTAGCACAATTCTACTTCAACATGTAATTAGGTCATAACTTGCCCTTTTAAGGCCATGAACCAACATCAACTCAAAAATCCAAACTACTACAATAGAATAGGAAATTGACATGATTCAATCACTTAACTCAACATAAACATCAATACTTCAACAATCTAACTCAATTTAGGCATAATCCATCAACATTTATTCATGATCAACAAACCCACTTCATAAGGCACAATTTAGGAATTGAGAGAATTCATGGGTTCATAGAGTATTTTCATCATAAATCATCAATTAAAAACTAATACAGTCATAATTTGTCATTAGAAACCATTTGAAAACGTTTGATGAAAGAACCCATGAGATTGAGTGAAACCCTAGATTTTTCATACTTTGAAATCACGTTTGAATTGGCTCCTTGAATGAAAAGTTAGACAATGATTAAGACTACCATACCTTGCTATTGATTCTCCACCAATATCCTTTGTAAACCTTGAATATATGACCTTGAGAGCTTGAAGTCTTCACCTCCAATGGAGGTTTCTAGAGAGAGAGAGCTTTTGGAGAAGAGATTTTTCTAACTTTGGGTGTTTTGAAATAATGAGTTGAAAAATAGAGTCTAATACTTTTAATACTCTTAAAATACCATAATTAACATAAAATAACCGTCCCACAACTTAACTAAATTAATTAGCTAATTACCAAACCACCCCTCAACTTGGCCGAACCAAACCAGCAAACCAGGTGTGACTCACGCCCTAGACTCACGGACCGTGAGTCTACTAACAGACCGTGCTGTTGGTCCGTGGTCTGGGGCTTCAGATTGGTTCATGTGGGTCTGACTCGTGGAGGCTATCCACGAACAGTGGATAAACCTACGGGGCATGGACCCCTTCCATGGTTCACCCCATTTTGTCCAACTTCAAGGTTCTTTGGGGTTAGACTAAGGGTCCTCCTCAAGGACCCCTAGGGTAGTCCTTGGGGAGTTGTACCTTGACGTTTATCCCCTAAACCCCTCAACCAAAGCTCGAGACAACATCAAACCTCATGACAAACTCACAGTGTCACTAGTTAGGCTCTAGTTTCACTTATTCATTTTACGGGTCGAATGACACTTCAAACACATTAAAGGGTTAACGACTCAAGACTAGCAGCTCACAATCATGACACATCAATATAATGCATAAACCATAGGAGGAAACATCAACTCCAACTCATACATGTTCAATGCACATAAGAAAGTAGGAACTACATCTACAATCTCATTATGCACTAAAACTTCAACATTTCTCATTTCATTGGAGGAATTTCCTTCTCCAACTCACATCATGCTTATCACAACATAATTAAGCACATTTAAGCAATTTTCTCATAAAAGCACGTTTAGGCATGTTCAACATTTCACCTCATTAAGCATATATACAACTCATACTAAATGCAAATCAACATGAGGAACATAAAGCATGAAAAGTCATTTTTTCATATAAACAAGAATTCAAATAGAACATGCATAACATAAGGAGACCATGGAAACACGTAATCACACATGACTCCAAAACATGAAACAAGCTACAAGGAACTCTAGGTCTCAAGCTTGAATAGGAATAGAAGGAAAGAGATAAGGATATCACAACTCTCAACAACCTTACTATTCAACATACTATCCCCCACTTAGGAGAAAACCCAACTAAGGCTAACATGAAAAACAACATAAGAACCTCTATACAACAAAAAAGAACTATAATTTATTGGTACCTTCATTCGAATTAGCTCCTTTGCCCTCTTTGGCTTGAAGTGCATAAAAACGGTTCTTCTTTGGAGCATTAGGATCCGGGCCAACATAAGAAGCTTGTTTGGCCTCCCTTCCTCTAGCCATAAGAGTAGGACAATTTCTCACTTGGTGATCATGCTTTCCACAATCATATCACCCACTAGTACCGGCTAGGCACTTCCCATGATGCCTCTTCCCACAAGTGGTGCAAAGAGGTTTAGAAAATGGAGGTCCACCACCTTTCTCCTCATTAACCTTAGGAGCACTTGAAGAATCTTGGTTAGGAGCTCTCTTCTTGAACCTAGGTTGACCTTGCTCATTGGATCTACCCCTCTTCAACTTCCTATTCTTCCTCTTAAGTTTGGACTCCTCAATAGATTGAGCATACACCATAAGCCTCAAAATATTCATATCATCATGGAGCATCGTTGTACGACACTCTTCCTCAACTAGGTCGGATGTACCCGTCACATACCTACTCATCTCATCCCTAGAGTTAGACACCAATGATGGAGCATACTTAGACAAGAGAGTAAATTTCAAGGAGTAATCTTCCACACTCATGCTACCTTGCTTAAGATTGATAAACTCCTCAACCTTACACTCCCTCTTCTCACGGGGAAAGTACCTACCAAGAAATGCTCCCTTAAACTCCTCCCATTCTATAGGACCCGCTTCCAAGGGCCTATTGCTTTTCCATTGAGTGAACCACACTTGGGCCACATCTTTCAATTGATAGGAAGCCAACTCCGCTTTCTCCCTTGAAGATACCCCTATAGCATGACTATCTTATAAACTTCATCCAAGAATTTTTGGGGATCCTCTCCCACTTTAGAGCCAAGAAATATCGAATGATTCATCCTCACAAAGTCTCTCAACCTTGAGGCCATGGTACTCTCATTAGCATTCACCCTAGGCCCCGGATCCCGATTAACTTGAGCCTTCATGGCTTGGGCTAAGGTTAGAAAAGCTGACCTAATCTCTTCATTGGTCATGGCTGGGGGATCCACCGGAACTTGGTTGTATTGAGGAACTTTGCCACCTTGAGGACCTTGGGGAGGAACTTCCTCATTCACGTTCTCCTCTTCCACTCTTCTTGCAGGCGTCTTCTTATATTCATATCCTATAAACACAAGAGAAGGATTATGAAAAGGGCAGTTATAGAGCTAAACTCTAAGGCAAGACTTCATGAATATGAAAGAAGTGTAACTTCCTAACATCCTATAGCCTCTCGCTCATAGATGTGTCGCGACTCACACCAATGAACAAGACTCTACTAGACATGGCTTGTGAGACATCGACCCTAAAGACCATTCCAAAAACCTTATGCTCTGATACCAAGTTTGTCATGACCCGAGTCTAGACTCCGGATGCGACACGGCGTACTCAACCCCGAAGGGGTTTTATACAAGCCTCATAGCTCATTCATTGCATAGGTAATAGAAATAGTACGGAATTTAAAACTTTTTATTTAAAACCATACAATCTAACATTCAAAAACATTTAAACGCAACCGGAAGTCTATATCTCACATGGCCATCTTAGACACAATCTTGAACAAAAATAGGGACACGACCCTTTATAATAGAAATCTAAAGTAGTCTATTACATGAAAAGGAAAGAAACTTCTAAACACTTGTCCTCAATCTATGAGGACATACCCAAAATGTCTTGGAGAACTCTAATCCAAGCTTTACTAGAGCAATGAAAATCACTTGCCGGAACCTACACTTGTAGTAAAAACATAGAAGAATGGATTAGCACATAAAGTACTAAGTATGATAGTCATGCAAAAACATGCTTAAAAAGGGTATTTTTGTTTGAAAGTCAAGATATATACCATTTCGGTAAAACTTCATGAACATTGATAAAAGAGGCATAATATAGGTCACAACCAATATACAAGTCATATTTTCACATCCACATATGAACCTTTACCTTCACCTCAAGTAACCCTCAAGATATACCTTGTGCAATGTATGAATAGCGTCCCATACCACCACCCACACTAAGGTACCACTTTAAGGTCACCACAAGTGAGCTTACCATTCATCCTTTCCACCTTTACACAATAAAGCATATAAGAGACATAACATTACATAAGTCACATCATCACATTAAGACCAACATCCAAGACAACTCTAAGTCATACTTGTGCAATGTGTAAGTAGCATCCCTTACTACTACTCACACTAACTACTCCTTTGAAGTCATCATAGACAAGGCACATTCATATACGATAAGTCATGACAAGGAAGTAACTCATAATACAATCCAAGTATAACATGCATCTTTACATTTAAGCATATAAGTCAACCTTCTTCATTAAATTCATTTAGGACACATTCATACATTAGTCATTAAGACTTAGAGAACTCACTATAACCCTCTCAAAGCCTACTCGTGCAATGTATGGATAGCATCTCATACTACAACCCACACTTTGTAGAACCTCTCAAGTAACTATAATGCACATCTCACATGATGGGAATAATCGTTTAACCAACATAGACCATGAGAGCTAGATCATGGAATCCGGTGTCATATAGCCCCACACCGTAAATATGTGGTCTACTTGCCTATGGTAAACCAA
>JAJOOG010002830.1:0-23000 GCA_029582565.1 Solanum infundibuliforme
GATGAAGACTTGGTGAGTCCTCATATATTCGAGGATAATACCCCATATGTTCTTTTATGTCTTTTTAGTATTGTTTAAGTTGTGTATGGGATTGGTCCCGAATTTTGTACTCTAAAGTATTAGATGGTTTTGAGACATCATGTATAAAGTCTAGAAAGTCTTCCGCTTGCTATTGCTTTTTTTTTAATGAAATGTTTTCTTGGTAAAGAAAGTTTTTAATTCCTTATGATTTTTAGTTTTATGCGATGAATGAATGCTAAGAGGCTTGTATTAGACCTCCGAGAGGTCGAGTACGCCGGTTACGACTAAGGGGTGCTCTCGGGTCGTGACAATAATGTTCCTAGATAGTAAGGTCTTTGAGTGTCCTTGATGTTCATGAGTTAGGCTTGCTTGATCACCTTAAGAGGTGTAGTGAGTTTGAGGAGTTTAGATCCGGTGTGGTAGACTCATATGAGACCATGAGTGGTGTTGGTAATGTTGTTGGGAGCAAAAGTTGCTTAATGAGGACCTTCCTAGTTTAAAAGCACCGATTTGTTGATGGTTTCTTGTAAGTTGAGGATGTCTTGATTAAGGTCCCTATGTTGTGTTCATGATAAGCCTTAGTTGGGTTTACACCTAAGTGGGGGATAGTATGTTGAGTAGTTAGGTTGTTGAGAGTTCCGATATCCTTACCTCTTTCTTTATATGCCTATTCAAGCTTGAGACAAAGAGTTCCTTTTGGCTTGTTTCATGTTTTGGAGTCATGTGTGAATATTTGTTTCCATGGTCTCCTTATGATATGCATGTTCTTGATGAATTCTTGTTTGAATGAGACAATGAGTTTTCATGAATTATGTTCCTCATGTTAATGTGCATTTAGTATGAGTTGCTTATATGCTACATGAGGTTAAATGTTGAACATGCCTAAATGTGCTTTTGAGTGCAATTGCATACTGTGCCTAATGATGAGCATGAAATGAGTTGGAGAAGGTAATTCCTCCAATGTAATGAGAAATGTTAAAGTTTTCATGCATAATGAGTTTGTAGAAGTAGTTCCTACTTTCTTATGTTGCATTGAGTTTATTGATGTAGAGTTGATATTTCCTCCTAGTTTTGTGCATTGTATATGATGTTGCATGCATGATGGGCTTCTAGTCTTGAGTCGTTAACCCCTTAATATGTTTTAAGTGTCATTCGAGGACGAATTTTCCTAAGTGGGGGATAATGTAACTACTCGTAAAATGAATAAGTAAAACTAGAGCCTAACTAGTGTGCCTAACTAGTGTGTCCTTGAGTTGATGTGGGATTTGAGTGCGTAAAATGTTGTCTCGAGCGATGGTTGAGGGGTTTAGGGGTTAAACGTCAAGGTATGACTCCCCAAGGACCACCATAGGGTTCCTTGAGGAGGACCCTAAAGCCTAACCCCCAAGACCCCAAGGAAAACCAAAGCTGCCCAAAATGTGGTGAACCACGGATGAGACCTACTCCTCGTAGGTCCATCCACGCCCCGTGGATGGCCTCCGTGGGTCAAGGTCCCATTTGGTGAGTTGCAGCGATGAACCACACCTCCACAACACCGTCTGTGACCCTATCCATGGTCTGTGGATGGGGGTTTCGTGGTTTGCACCTATGTATTGTCCAAAACTCAGCCAAGTGAGGGGTGGTTTGGTAAATTCCCCTTTTGATTAGTTTAGTTCATGGACTATTTTTATTCATTAATTAAGATATTTTAAGGGTTTTAAAAGTATTAAAACACCTTTTCAAAGTCATTCTTCCAAAATCACTCAAATTTTAAACCCACCAATCCAAAAGTTCTCTCTAAAAACCTCCATTAGAGGGGCAGGATTCAAGCTTGCAAGGTTAAGACTTCAAGTTTTTCAAGGGATTTTCATGGAGTTCTTCCATAAAAGGTATGGTGTCTTCATACTTGACTTAGTTTCTTTCAAGGAGCCAATTTCAAAAGTGATTTCAAGTCTCCAATGTTTCCCCAAAAACCCTAAATTTCAATCAATGCATGGGTTCGATTCGAAACGATTTCTAAAGGCTTTATTGCATTGAGTTATGAATGAATAGTGGATTTAAAGATGAATTAAGATGATCTCTTCTTAGAACCCATGTTTTCTCCCAAATTCTTAAGTTGTGATTTGAGATTGTGAATTGATTAATTATGCAAGTATGTTGAATTGTTGATGTTTATATTGAAGTAATGATTGAATCATGTCAATTTCCTTATCTATTGTAGTATCTTAGATTTATGGATTGATGTTGGTTCATGGCCTTGAAAGGCAAGTTTATGAAGGATCTATGCATGAATATGATGTGATGTATTTATGTGTGATCTAAATGAAAGTATGATGATCATGTTTAGAATGTAATAGTGTTGTGATTGAAAACATATTCTCAATTAACACTCATGAATGATGATGATAGAATGTGAAGGTCTATAATGTAATGTTATTACTTGGATTGGTAGGCTTATGTATTCTATTCTTGTATGAATGAAAGTAAGGTGGATTGAAGTATCTTAAATTGGTAGGCTAAGACACCCTTTTCTTGTATTGATGAATGTGATCATGAATGAACTATCTTGAATTGGTAGGCTAAGGCACCCTCCTCTTGTATAACGAATGTATCTTGACTTAATGTCTAAATGTTCATGAATCGGTAGACCTAATATTGCTAGCCCTTTCATAAATGATTAATGAAAGTATTGATAATCTTGAATCGGTATACCTAATATTGGTAGCCTTTTCATGACTAAATGAATGAATGATAAAGTATTCTAAGGTATGTCTTGAACCGGTAGACCTAATGGTGGTGGCCCTTCATGATGAGTGTAGTTGCTAATGTGATGTTAAACCTTGAAGCGGTAGACCTAATGGTGGTGGCCCTTTCTAGTGTGAATGATGAACCTAGAAATGGTAGACCTAATGGTGGTGGCTCTTTCTAGGAAAGTCAATGAGCTATCCTTAAATGTACCTTGAAGTGGTAGACCTAATGGTGGTGGCCCTTTCATGTGTAATGTGCTTTGGGTTGGTAGGCCTAATGTTGATGTCCCTCTCAAGTACAATGATGTAATGTTAATGAAACTACTCTATGGGAATGTAGGCTAAGCACCGAGAGGATATGGTAAGATGGAGGTTCTCCCAACGTTAGGATGAATTTCAATGAACATCTTTCTTATCCCTTAACTAAGTGCCCACATAGGTCTAGCTAGTGGATCCACCTAAGCTAATGAACCGGTCTTCCTTAGGAAAATAGACCACCTCTTTACGGTGTGGGGTTTCATGACACCGGATTCCATGTCATGCTATCATGGTCTATGTCGGTTAAACGCTTATTCCATCATGTGAGATGTGCATTATGGTTTCTTCAGGAGTTCTATGAAGTGTGGGTGGTAGTATGGGATGCCATCCATGCATTGCACGAGTAGGCTTTGAGAGGGTCATAATGAGTTTTCTAAGTCTTAATGGTTAATGTATGAATGTTCTCTTATGATAAAGTTAATGAGAATGATGATCTAATGTCTAATGAATGGAGGTGTTCTAAATGAAGCTAATGAAGAATGTTGACTCTTATATGCTTAAGTGTAAAGATGAATGCTATACTTGGGTTGTATTATGAGTTACTTCCTTGTTATGACTTATTGAGTATGAATGTGCATTACCTATGGTAACTTCAAAGGATTACTTAGTGTGAGTAGTAGTATGGGATGCTACTTGCACATTGCACAAGTATGACTTAGAGTTGTTTTAGGTGATGGTCCTTATGTGATTATGTGACTTATGAAATGTTTATGTCTCTTATGTATGAGTATTGTGTGAGATGGAAAGGTTGAATGGTAAGTTCACTTTTGGTGACCTTAAGGTGGTACTTTAGTGTGGATGGTGGTATGGGACGCTATTCCTACATTGCACAAGGTATAGCTTGAGGGTTACTTGAGGTGAAGGCTTAATGTGAAGGTAATGGTTTACATGTTGATTATGTTCAAATGTGGGGAAATTACTTGTATGTTGGTTATGTTTGAATATTATGCCTCTTATGTTTATATTCATGAAGGTTTTATCAAAATGGCATAAAAGCATGACTTTCAAATAAATGTCCATTTTAAGCATGGTTTTTGCCTGGCTTCCGTACTTAGTACTTAATTGTGCTAACCCATATTTTTCCATTTTTACCAAAGTGTAGGGTTGTGGAGATTTGGTGTTCTTTACTTGAAGAATAGATTTCTAAGGAGCTTGGAGATGAAGACTTGGTGAGTCCTCATAGTTTCGAGGACAAAATTCACTATGTTCCCTTTATGTTTTTCATTGTATGTTTAGAGTCTTTGTATGGGCTATGTCCCAAAGTTGTATTCAAAGTATTAGATGGTTTGAGACATGGTATAGAAAGCCTTCCGCTTTCTTTTATAATAAAATGATTTCGATTGTAAAGAAAGTTTTAATTTCGCCTTATTTTTCCTATGTTCTTATGTTCAAGAATGTTATGAGTCTTGTATGAGACCCCTTCGAGGTCGAGTATGCCGTGTCACATCTAGGGGCTAGCCTTGGGTCGTGATAGGAAAGGAAGAAAGAAAGAAAGTAAAGTGGGAGTTACTGGAAGACAAAGTGAGACTTAATTTTTAAGAGTGTAACAAAAAGAAGGAACTCTTCCTTATAAAAAGAAGATGAGAAAAAGTTTGAAAATTGAAATGAAAAAAGAAGGTTCGACAAAAAAAAAGGTGTCCAATAAATTTACTGAAAAATTGAAGATTGAGTCTCCAAATGAAAAGAACGGAAAGAACTTGAGAAGATGTGAAGAGAAGTACAACAATGCTTTGAAAAGGTGAACTCACTAAACTAAATTGACCATACATTTACCCTCAGTCCTATTAAAAGCCTAAAAGACATTTGAGATTTTGCATAAACGAGGGTGTGTAATGATTGGAAATTATGGGCAAACCCATGGGATGAAGCTTGCATGTATTTTTCTTTTGGAGTGTGAGAGTTTTATTGATTCCCAACTTCTTGATTGAATTTCTTTGTGAGAGCATAACATTATTCTTGATGTAAGGGCACTTGAAGGAATTTGTTGAAACATGACTTTCCATTAGAAGAGAAGCTATAGTGAACTTGAGCTTAGATTGATATCGGCTAGTCATCATTTGAAGTTCTTTTTTATCATAATCGATTGCATCATTTGCTTTAGAAGTAGGATTGTAGTGGCACTTGAATGTTGACTCTCATTGAGAACTATTGTAGACACTATTGTTGAACTAATTATGTTCTTAATTTACTTGAGGACAAGTAAAATTTTAACTTGGGGGTGTTGATAAGTGATAGATTTCCACTTATTTAAGGCTTTTTAGTTCTTCAATTAGTGTCCTCAATTCCTAATTATGTCATATTCTGATGTTATTTTGATGATTTGAAACTATGAAGGCAAGGATGAATACTTGAAAGTTGAGTATTTTTCAGAGCTTTTGAAAAATTAATTAGAGATTTGTGTGAAAACATCTTTAGATTGGGGTTTTGAATTTTACTCTTGCAAATGACAACTGAAAGTTGAAATCAAAGTGGGTGTCGATTACAATTGCTTAATTTCATTGCATCCATGGTGCTATTATGATATGTATAATTTCTTTACTTTTTGTGATGGGTTGCTAATATCCCAAGTTTAGGGATGCAATTATGGGGTTGGGTGTTGATATAATGTAGTGGGTATTTGATAGCTATATTTTATTGTTCTTCATTCACGGATATAGGCTAATTATTAAGAGATTAACTTATGGGTTAATGTTGCAAACTTAATCCTACATTTGATCCCTGATTGGAGTAGGTAATTTGGTTGATACATGAAATTTAGGTTTAATTTCTATAGTTTTCTTGAAAGAGGGATTATGGTTTTGATCTATTTGCACAAATCTGCTCGAAAGAGAGATATAGTAAGGTAATTGGTTGTTTTATTATTCACATATAGACGGAAAGTAGATTCTATGAATTGATGTTATGAGATCGAAAGAAAAATAGTGTTATTAAAGATGACCCAGCCTATCCATGATTGTTTAGCACTATTGATCAACACAATTACCCCTAGTGACATCGATTACAATCCCCGCACCCCTATATTACTAGTTAATTACTCGAATTTCCAAATTTTAGTTAAATTTGATCTTTGCTACTATAAACTCATTTAGTAAATTTGATGGAATCATTCACCCATTTGTCTTAACATACTACAATAAACAAGTCCACATTCGTAATTTCTTAGTTAAACTCTTATCATTATATCATTCCTTGTGGGATTCGATCCGGAATCTTAGTTGGGTATTTTTATTGACAACGGTCACTTACTCTTCAAATTTGTTTTTTGAGGGTAGTTTGAGTGTTATCATTATCTTCTCCTCCCCTTTCTCCAATAAATCAGATTCATCGATTCAATTGAACCAACCAAAAAGCTCTTTAACTCAAATAATATAGGGTTGTTTCAAGAATGAAAATCACATTACAGTGAACTGTCTCTATGTTTTGAACTCCACTTTTTCTAATATAAGTCCTGCGATGTTAAAATTATATTTTCAATATGATAAAAATTGATGAAGAAAATAACCAAATAGTCATTCATAGGCATAAGTGAACTAATTTCTTGAAATGAAAAATTATATACCTTGCCATCTAAAAATTTGTGCCATTTTTTAAATAATTTTTTAGTGCAAAATGCAGAGATCTTGACAGCCAGAAACTTAGTTTATTGCTGTGTGATGATTGTTCAACCTCTTTAAGTGCTGAGAACGTGATAACAAGAATCAAATTCTCATGTTGCGTTCAACGTCGTAAAATAATTTGCCTAGAAATTTTGATTGTGAAGTCATGATCTAAAAGTCTATGTTATAATAACTTTTTAAAAATCCTATGTAGTAAAGAAGTATTAATTAAATTTTATGCTTATACTTTTTCTAGAATTTAGAAACTGAATGTCACATATTACTGAAGTTAACATTTTTTTTCTTAAAACCCCCCAAAAGAAACATCCAACACAATGATAAAAGAGAGAACCTACTTTAAAAATAAGTGTAATAGTTTTAAAGCTAATGATAACACATATCGTTTTGAATCTTTAACACATAATTTCCCCTACCAAAAATTGAAATAGATTCTTACTAAATAAATATAAAGCTAATAACAACACGTTTTGTGAAACTTTAACACATTGTCTCCCCTACTAAACTTTGAAAAAGATTCTTACAAAACAAACATCTCGTGATCCCTAATTGTGAAAATTTATTATAACTTAATGTCACGATCCAAAGTACACCCTAGACATGACATGGCGCATAGGATCCGAGAGGCTCTACACAAGCCACTTAGCATACATCATACAAGATAGTAGAATTAAAGAGTTGAAGAGACAATTTATATCATAAAAGGTTTCACAAGAAAACGAAGAGAAAAATCTAACATAGTCTCAAAGACATCTAGTACATCAAGAGTTATTAGGATGTAACCCATACATCACATACAATACGGAAAAAGTAAAGACAATAAGCAATAAAGGGTTCGGTCCTCGTAACATGAGGACTAACCAATCTTCAATATCTACTAAAGTGATCAATAGCCATGGAGATATGGAATGGGAGAGTTAGACCCTACATTAGTGAAACAATGTTGGCAAGAGTATATGTTAGTACATGGAGTGTACCAAGTATGATAGCAATGCATAAGAGTTATCAAAACATGCTAAAAGTGACTTTATATGCCATGCTATGACCAAGCTAAATCACAAGATAAAGAGAGTTAGAAAACATAATTCATAATCATGGTCAACGCAAGCTCAATATCTTTAAAGCATGTGTGAGATACTTCTAGAAGTAACCATAGCTCATTATTGTGGGATATTTACCTTTAACTGACATAGAGACCATGTGAGTTATAACATGGAATTCAATGTCTACCCCTCACTGAATAGCGGTGTCCTCACTTACCAAGGTAAGAACCATGAATTTCTAGTTTACGTGGATCCACTAGCTAATGTTAGCTAAGACAACATCCTATGGTGGCACTTAGTTATGGGATAGGAGATTGCTACTAGAAAATCGGTCACTACTATGGGAGAGCTTCCATCTCAATATCCTCTCGGTGCTAAACATAAATCCCACGGAATAATCATGAATATTAACTTATATTATCATTATAAAAGCTCCTTATCCTTGATTTATCTTAGGCGAGGAAACCTTTCAACCTCATGAATCCTTTTGTTACGACTCGGAAAACTAGTAGATGAAACTAGAGCCATACGTGAGGGATTTTGAGTTTCATGTGGGGTTTGGAAGTGTAAAATGACTTTCGGAACATAGTATGAAGGTTTTAGGGTTAGGGCGTAAAGGTACGGCCCCCCAAGCACCAACCAAGGGTCCTTGAGGAGGACCTTGAGGCAGCCCCAAAAGCTGCAAAACGACAGCCGACCCACGAAAGGTCACCCACAATCCATGGGTGGACCCACGCCCCGTAGGTGGGGGTCATGGGTCAAAGCTGGACCTCCCTTGATTTCCTAAAGCCTCAGAACCCACCCACGAATGACCAGTACGGTTTGTGGGTCCTTCCACGCTCCGTAGGTGGGGGTCATGGATGGGGTCCTGAGGTGCTGTCTATTTCGGCCAAGTTGAGGGGCATGATGGTAAATTCCTAGGATAGTTATTATGAGGTGAGTTCGGTTTATATTGTTTATTTAGACCTATATAAGGGGTTTTAAGCTATTAATTAACCCTCACATTTCATAAATCACAACTACCCCATATCATAACCACCTTTACCCCAAAGTTTTCTCCCAAGAACTCCATTGAAGAAGGTCAAGTTAGAGCTTGAAGAAGGGAGATTTCTCTCATGATTTTGCTAGGATTTATTCATCTAAGGTATGGTTGTTTTGATTTATGGTTAACTTTTCATCCATGAAGTCCTTAAACCTTCAATTTCAAAGTTGGAAATTCTCCAAAACTAAGAGTTTGATTCTAGGTCATGGATTCTTTCTCAAAACTTTTTCAATGGTTTAACTATCATATATTAAGATAGTATTTCTGTTTTATGGTGGTTTTAAGATAAAAACCCCCATGAATCCATGATTTTCCCCATAACCCTAATTTATGACTATGTGATGTGGGTGAATTGTAGTAAGATAAATGTTATGTAATTGTTCTTGAAATGGTTTAGTTACATGGTTTATGTCATTATTCATGCCTAAATTGTAGCAATTCTAGGTGTGTTTCTAAATTATGACTCATGGCCTTGAAGGACAAATTATGAAGATTGATGTATAATCATGATGCTTATGTATATGCTTTGTGATTTCAATGAAAGTAATGTGATTATGACTATAATTCAATCATGATATTATTGAAATATTATTCTCAATTATACACTTGTGAATGATGATGACATGTTGTGAAAGGTTTCTTCAATGTAATGTTATACCTTGAATTGGTAGGCTTAGGGCATCCTCTTCTTTTGTAGTGGAAAGTGATCATGACTGATGTACCTTGAATTGGTAGGCTTAGGGAATCCTCTTCTTGTGTAACTTAAGTATCTTGGCTTAATGAACATTGAATCGATAGACCTAATTGTGGTAGCCCTTCAATGTAATTAATAATGTACCTTGATTCGGTAGACTTAATGGTGGTAGCCCTTTCATAAATGATTAATGAAGTATTCTAAGGATTTGTCTTAAATTGGTAGACCTAATAGTGGTGGCCCTTTCATGATGAGTCTATGAACTACTATAATGATGAACCTTGAATCGGTAGACCTAATGGTGGTGGCCCTTTCTTGAGGATTCAATGAGCTATCCTAATAATGTACCTTGAATCGGTAGACCTAATGGTGGTGGCCCTTTCTTGAGGATTCAATGAGTTATCCTAATAATGTACCTTTGGGTCGGTACACCTAATTATGGTAGCCTTCTCAAGTATAATAATGTTAATGAGAATGAACTACTCTATGGGAATTTAATGCTTAGAACCAAGTGGATATTGTAAGGTGGAAGATATCCCCACATTAGGCCAAGTTTCTATAAACACCTTTCTTATCCCATAACTATGTACCCACATAGGTTATTATCTAGTGGATCCACCTAGGCTAAAATGTCAATGGTTCTACCTTAGGCAAGTAGACCAACTCTTTTCGATGGGGACATGACACCGGATTCCATGGTTTGCTCACATGGTCTATGTCTGTTAGGGATTATTCCCATCATGTGAGTTATGTACTATGGTTACTCATGAATTTCTATGAAGTGTGGGTGGTAGTATGGGATGCCTTTCATGCATTGCACGAGTAGGCTTTGAGAGTGGCTATGATATGTTTCTCTAATTTCAAAATGTCTAATGAAATGAATGTGCCCATAATGATGCTAATGAGAATCTTGACTTAAACGCTTAATGTAATAATGAATGCTTAACTTGGACTGTTATTATGAGTTGCTTTCCTTGTTATGACTTATTGAATATGGATGTTCTTTATCTATGGTGGCCTCAAAGGGGTACTTAGTGTGAGTGGTATTATGGGATGCCATTCATACATTGTACAAGTATAACTTAGGGTTGCCTCAGATGACCATTCCAATGTGTTATAATGACTTATATGATGAATATACTTATATCTTATGTCGTTTATACTAAAGACGCATGATTCTCAAACTTGTTAAATGCATGGTTTTCAACCAAAATGTCCTTCTTAGCATGATTTTTGCATGACTATCATACTTAGTACATTTTTGTGCTAACCCATATTTCTTCTTCATTTTTACAAAGTATAGGTTCCAGATCTTGAGGTGACTTCTAGTGTTCAAAGCTTGGATTGATTCTCTCCAAAGCTAGTGGTGAGTCCACATGGTTCGAGGACGAGATTTGCTCATTCCTAGTTTCTTTTATGTCATTTTATGTTTCGGACTTTGTTAAAGGGATGTGACCCTATCTTTGATTCAAAAGTTGTATTAGATGGCCATGTGAGACAAACTTAGACTTCCGTTGTTTTTAAATATAGACTTTGATTGTATGGATAAATGTTTTTAAATTCCATACCATTTTCTTATGTCTTATGTTATTAATTCGTTGAGGCTTGTATGAGGCTCTTTGGAGTCTTGTACGCCGTGTTACGTCTGGGGTGTAGGCTCGGGTCATAACAAACATGGTATCAGAGCACAAAATGTTGGGATGGTTTTAGGATGATGTCTCACAAGTCACGTTTACTAGCGTCTTGTTCATGAGTGTGAAGCTCGCCACATTTATGAATGAGAGGCTATAAGATGTTAGGAAACTACACTTATTTCATTTCTCTAAGTCGTGCCATATAGTTTAACTCTATAAGATATCTCTCCTACTCCTTATTTGATGGTCTTCAAGATTCGACTACTAGAAGGACTAATGCTACAAGAATCGAGGGAGAAAAGGTTAGTAGTGATGCCAATTGTTGCTATGTGACTAGATATGACTTGATATGAAAGCTTTAGATGATATCCTTTAGTATAAATGGGTTGCCTTATGGTTATGTGTGCTTGTTGGTAAAAATTCATGATGAGTTTTAGGGTGTGATGAAAGATTTGATGAATATGGTGTTTTAGAAAAGCCTAGATGTGTTGAGAGAGTGGACTCCACTAAGAAGGGTAGGAGTTTAGTTCACTTTGGTTTAGAATCATCCTGGGTGATGGGTGTGAAGGCTTAGTGATGACTTGCTCCGACCTTAGAATTGAAAAGAAATGAGGCTTAGAAGAGTCCATATAGGCTTACTTCCAAGGGGGAGATGATGTACTTAGATAGCAAGGTCGTTGAGTGTTGTTGATGTTCATGATTTAGGTTGACTTGAATTCTCACCTTGAGAGGTGTTGGTAAGGTTGTTTGTGAGCTAGAGTTGCTTAATTGGAACCTCCCTTGTTTAGAAGTACCGGTTGGGAACTTAGACCGGCAAGTTAAGAAATAGAAGAGCAAGGAAGTTCCTTCCATGAAAATGTTGAGGAGTGGTTTCTTAGTAAGGGTTAGTAGTAGAGGATGTTACTAGAGAGGACAAATGAGCCCTTCTGGATGAAGGCATCGGTATGTTGATAATTCCTTATAGATATAATTGTTTAATTAAGGTCCCTATGTTAATCTGATGTTAGCCTTAGTATGGGTTTACTCCCAAGGGGGAGATGGTATGCCTAGAAGACAAGGTAATTGAGAGTTCTGATATCCTTATCTCTTCCTTCTATTCCTATTCAAGCTTAAAACAAAGTGTTCCTTGTGGTTTGTTTCATGTTTTGGAGTCATGTGTGATTGTGTGTTTCCATGGTCTCCTTATGTTATGCATGTTCTTGATTAATTCATGTTTAATGAGAAAATGATTTTTCATGATCTTTATTCCTCATGTTGATGTGTATTTAGTATGAGTTGCCTATATGCTACATGAGATGAATTGTTGAACATGCTTAAATGTGCTTTTGAGAATAATTGCATGGTTTTCTTCATGATGTTATGATGAGCATGCTTTGAGTTGGAGAAGGTAATTCCTCCAATGAAAAGAGAAATGTTGAAGTTTTCATGCATAATGTGTTTGTAGATGTAGTTCCTATTTCCTTGTGTTGCATTGAGTATATTGAGATGGAGTTGATGTTTCCTCCTTGTTTTGTACATTGTTATGATGTTTCATGCATAATGGGCTGCTAGTCTTGAGTCTTTATTTCTGTAAGGTGTTTAAAGTGTCATTCGAGGAAGAATGTTCCCAAGGGGGAGATAATGTTACGATTCGAAAAACTAGTAGGTGAAACTAGAGCCTTACGTGAGGGGTTTTCAGTTTGATATCGGGTTTGGAAGTGTAAAATGACTTCCCGAACTTGCTGTGAAGGTTTTACGGTTAGGGCACCAAGGTATGACCCCCCAAGGACCAACCAAGGGTCTTTGAGGAAGACCTTGAGGCATCCTCAAAAGCTGCCGAAAGGCAGCCTATACACGAAAGGGCACCCACGATCCGCGGGTGGACCAATGCCCCGTACGTAGATGGGGGTTGTTGGTCAAGGCTGGAGCTCGCCTGATTTCCTAAAGCCTCAGAGCCCACCCACGAATGAACAGTACAGTCTGTGGGTCGATCCACCCCTTGTAGGTAGGGGTCGTGGATGAGGTCCTGAGATGCTGTCCAATTCAGCAAAGTTGAGGGGCATGATGGTAAATTCCTAGGTTAGTTATTATGAGGTGAGGTCAGTTTATATTGTTTATTTAGACCTATATAAGGGGTTTTAAGCTATTAATTAACCCTCACATTTCATAAATCACAACTACCCCATATCATAACCACCTTTGCCCCCAAAGTTTTCTCCCAAGAACTCCACTGAAGAAGGTCCAGTTAGAGTTTGAAGAAGGGAGCTTTCTCCCAAGATTTTTGCTAGGGTTTATTCATCTAATGTATGATAGTTTTGATTCATTGTTAACTTTTCATCCATGAAGTCCTTAAACCTTCAATTTCAAAGTTGGAAATTCTCCAAAACTAAGGGTTTCATTCTAGGTTATAGACTCTTTCTCTATAGGTTTTCAATATTTTAATTATCATATATTAAGATTGACGTGCTGTTTTATAGTGGTTTTAAGATAAAATCCCCATGAATCCATGATTTTCCCCATAACCCTAATTTCTGACTATGTGATGTGGGTGAATTGTAGTAAGATAAATGTTATGCAATTGCTCTTGTAATGGTTTAGTTATTTGATTTATGTCATTATTCATGCCTAAATTGTAGTATTTCTAGGTGTGTTGGTTAATTATGACTCATGGCCTTGAAGGGAAAATTATGAAGATTGATGTATAATCATGATGGTTATGTATATGCTTTGTGATTTCAATGAAAGTATTCTGATTATAACTATAATGCAGTCATGATATTACTGAAAGGTTATTCTCAATTATACACTTGTGAATGATGATGACATGTTGTGAAAGGTTTCTTCAATGAAATGTTATACCTTGAATTGGTAGGCTTAGGGCATCCTATTCTTGTGTAATTGAAAGTGATCTTGATTGATGAACCTTGAATTAGTAGGCTTAGGGCATTCTCTTCTTGTGTAACTAAAGTATCTTGACTTAATGAACATTGAATCGGTAGACCTAATGGTGGTAGACTTTTCATGTAATTAATAATGTACCTTGATTCGGTAGACCTAATGGTTGTAGCCCTTTCATAAATGATTAATGAAGTATTTTAAGGCTTTGTGTTGAATCGGTAGACCTAATGGTGGTGGCCCTTTTATGATGAGTCTAAGACCTACTATAATGATGAAACTTGAATCGGTAGACCTAATGGTGGTGGCCCTTTCTTGAGGAATCAATGAGCTATCCTAATAATGTATCTTGAATTGGTAGACCTAATGGTGGTGGCCCTTTCATGTGTCTAATAATGTACTTTGGGTCGGTAGACCTAATGATGGTAGCCCTCTCAAGTATAATAGTGTTAATGAGAATGAACTACTCTATGGGAATTTAAAGCTTCGCACCGAGTGGATATTGTAAGTGGAAGCTCTCCCCACGTTAGGTCGGGGTTCTATGAACACCCTTCTTATCCCATAACTATGCGCCCACTTAGGTTATTAGCTGGTGGATCAACCTAAGCTAAAATGTTACCAGTTCTACCTTAGGCAGGTAGACTAACTCTTTTCGGTGTGGGATATGACACCGGATTCCATGGTTTGCTCACATGGTCTATGTCTGTTAGGGCTTATTCCCATCATGTGAGTTATGTGCTATGGTTACTCATGAACTTCTATAAAGTGTGGGTGGTAGTATGGGAGGCCATACATGCATTGCATGAGTAGGCTTTGATAGTGGCTATGGTGTGTTTCTCTAATGTCATAATGTCTAATGAAATGAATGTGCCCATAATGATGCTAATGAGAATGTTGACTTAAAGGCTTAATGTAATGATGAATGCTTAACATGGATTGTTATTATGACTTGCTTTCCTATTCATGACTTATTGAATATGATTGTTCCTTGTCTATGGCGGCCTCAAAGGGGTACTTAGTGTGGGTGGTATTATGGGATGCCATTCATACATTGCACAAGTATAACATAGGGTTGCCTTAGATGATGGTTCTAATGTGTTATAATGTCTTACATGATGAATATTCTTATATCTTATGTATTTATACTAAAGACGCATGTTGATTCTCAAACTTGTTAAATGCATGGTTTTCAACCAAAATGTCCTTTTTAGCATTATTTTTGCATGGCTATCATACTTAGTACATTTTTGTGCTAACCCATATTTCTTATACATTTTTATAAAGTGTAGGTTCCAGATCTTAAGGTGACTTCTAGTGTTCAAAGCTTGGATTGATTTTCTCCAAAGCTAGTGGTGAGTCCTCCTGGTTTGAGGACGAGAGTTGTTCATTCCTAGTTTGTTTTATGTCATTTTATGTTTCAGACTATGTTGAAGGGTTGTGACCCTATCTTTGATTCAAAAGTTGTATTAGATGGCCATGTGAGACAAAGTTAGACTTTCGCTATTTTTAAATAAAGACTTTGATGGTATGGATAAATGTTTTTAAATTTCGTACCATTTTCTTATGTCTTATCTTATGAATGCTATGAGGCTTGTATGAGGCTCTTTAGAGTCTTGTACGCCGTGTTACGTTCGGGGTCTAGGCTCAGGTCGTAACACCTTTATATGAGAAACCCTTTCATAATCATGATTTCATGTGTATGTGAGAAATCCTTTCACAACAACAACAACTTTGATGCTTCATTCTCAAAGCATCCTTAAATAATTTTCATCAATTTCATAAAGAACGTGCATATATTTATAAACTCGTCTTTCATGATTCGAAAGCTTCATCATATTATCAATTCTAGAAAATATGGGTTTCACATGGGTTAATGGGAATTCAACTTAAGAACATGCAATTCAATTCATGCATAAAAAGACGTAAAATAATCAATCAGATCATAATTGAAAAGAACCCACGAGATTGACTAAAGCCCGTAACTTCCATTGGAGATTCTACCTTGGAAAAATGGAGGATTTAGGAACCCTATGAAGGAAAGGACTCCATAGGTGAATACTATTATATCTTGATGCCAAAAGCTTGAATCAATGGTGAAGTTTGAGACTTAATCTTGAAACCCTAGAGTTCTTCATTTTCTTAGAGAGAAATATTTGAGAGAATGAACATGATCAACTTTTGAGATTTTATAAGAATGAATTGAATTGGGTGATTTTGGGGTAAAAATCATTATATATGACCAAGGGTAGATGGTAAAACTACATAGTATTGGGTTAGAATATTTAAAAAAAGACCCAAAAGCCCTTCTAAAATAATTGTCGACCTTCATCAACAAAGGGGACCTACGGTACGTGGTCCCACCTATGGACCATCCTAGTAATCCTTTGATGGGGTTCAAGAACTTGTTTCTATACCCTCGACTAATGGGACCCATGTACGGCCCGTTGGTCAACCTACGGTCTGTACATGACCTCCATGAGTCCATCTGAAAAATTCTCACAACTAAGTTTGGGACTCTCCTACGAGACCTACCTATAACTCATACATTAAATGATGGACCGTCCTGGTGAACCGTATAAAAGTACTGCGACTTGACATTTTAGGAATTTTTGAATTTGGCACCCATGGTCCCACCTAGGGCCCGTATGCTAGTCCACAGACTGTCTATGGTTTCATTGGTTGTGGAACCACATTTCTAGAAACTTGTAATTTTCATTATTCTCAAATTCGAGGTGTTACAATATCTCCCCCTTAGGAACATTCATCATTGAATGGGATTCAAGACATCATACAAAGGGTAGGAACTTAAACCTAAAAGCCCAACATGAATGCAATCACATAGATGCACATATCCATGGAGGAAACATCAACTCCAAGTTAAAGCATGTTCAAAACATCATTTCTTAAGGCCTATATGCAACTCATACTCAATTTCACATAAATATGAAAAAATCCATCAAGTTAACTCATTTTCTTAAAATTTAAGCTTTTTATGAACATGCATAAATGAGGAAATCAAGGGAATGTCTAAGACACATGAAACCAAAAGAGTAAACCATGAGGGACTGAATACCTCAAGCTAGAGTAGGGATAAAGAGAAAGAGATGAGGATAACGGGATATCATATCGGCCTCAGACTCCCAAGTAGCACCCTCAACTAACTGATTCCTCCAAAGAACCTTCACGGAAGCAACTTTTTTGTTTCTCAATCTTTTAACTTGCCGATCCAAAATCTCAACCGAAACTTCTTTATAAGAAAGATTCTCCTTTACTACCAAACCTTCTAAGGGAACTATAGATGTCGAAATTCCATTACATTTCTTCAACAATGAGACATGGAAAACTGGATGCACCAATGCCAAGTCATTAAGCAAATCAGGTGCATAAGCAACGTTGTTGATATGCCTCAAAATTTGATATGGGCCAACATAGCGGGGACTAAGCTTTCCTTTTTTTCCCAAATCTCATTACACATTCATGGCTGAAATTTTCAAGTAGACTTAATCATCTAAATAAAACTCAAGATCTCTTCTTCTACATCGACATAGGACTGTTTTTGACTTTGAGTCACTTTCAACCTTTCTCTAAAGAGCTGAACTTTCTCCATAGCCTCATGCATCAACTCATTTAACACCTCGGATTCTAGAAAACAAAAATATGCAGCTTTCCAAGATCTAGTGTCAGAACCACTAGAATGTCACGGCCCAAGGGTACCACCTAGACGTAACATGGCACATAGGACCCCGAAATGCCCCATGTAAGTCACTTAGCATATCATAACATAAGTAAGGAACAATAGAGAGTAAAAACATATTTCGAGTCTTGAGAAATTTTTCATAAAAGCAAAGAGAAAGTGTAGACATTGTCTCATTTAGCCATCTAATACAATCAAACTCACAAAATAGGGTCACAACCCTTACAATAGAAATTCGAGAGTCTAATACAACAATGAAAGAAATGGAACAACATGCTATCAATCGTCCTCGGATCCATGAGGACTCACCTCGGGATTAAAGAGCATAAAAGTGGTTTTGCTTTAGGGCATTGCAGTTGGAACCGCTTGAAGGAGAGACTTTGAGCATATGACAATATCTCATCTTGTGGCCACTCTTTCCACACCCATAGCACCCGTCCGAGCCAACTAAGCACTTGCCTTCATGTTTTCTACAACATTTTGCACAATTAGGCCTAGCCACATAGGAACCACCATTATTGCCTCCTTGAGGTTTTGGGTTGGAAACCCTATCATTGTTGGCCCTTGGGGGAACAACAGAGGAGCCTTGGTTGGAGAACCTTTGCTTGATCTTTTGTCTACCTTGCCCATCGAACATAACATTAAAAAAATTCCCATCACCGGTTCTATCCCTTTTCACCTCCCTATTGTTGCCTTGGAGTTTCTCATCTTCCATTTGTTGGGCATACACCATAAGACACAAGATATCCATATCATAAAAGAGCATTGCCGTATGACATTCTTTTCTTACCACCTTGGATACTCCCATCACATACCTACTCATATCATCCCTTGGATCCACCACCATAGCCGGAGCATACTTGGAGAATTTGGTAAACATTAGAGAATATTCTTGAACACTCATACTTCCTTGACGAAGGTTGATAAATTATTCCACATTAACTTCCCTCATCTCTCGAGGAAAGAACCTATCAAGGAATACCTTCTTGAACACCTCCCAATCTTTGGGACCCACCCCTATCAGCCTATTCTTCTTCCATTAAGTATACTAAACTTAGGCCACACCCTTCAATTGATAAGCGGCTAGCAACACATTCTCTACCGAAGTCACTCCCATGGCATCAATTATCTTGTAAACCTCTTTCATAAATTCTTGAGGATCGTCTCCCACTTTGGAGCCAAAGAACATGGGAGGGTTCATTCTTGTAAAATCTCTCAACCTTGAAGCCACGGTATTCACATTAGGGTTCACATTAGGACCAACATCTCTATTGGCTTGGGCTGTCATAACTTGAGCCAATGTTACAAGGGCCGACCTAACTTCCACATCCGTCATAGCTGGAGGATTAGTCTGGGATTGGTTATCTTGAGGAACTCCTTGATTCACATTCTCCTCTTCCAGCCTTCTTGAGTTAGCCCTTCATGTATTCATTTCCTGAAGACACAAGAGAAGGATTATAGGGAAGACCTTGTAGAGTTAAACTCTATAACACGACATAAGAGTAACGAAAGAATTGAAGTTTCCTAGCATCGTGTCACCTCTCATTCATAAATGTGGCACTCTTCAGACTTATGAACAAGACTCTACTAGGCGTGGCTTATGAGACATCATCCTAGAATCATTCTAAACCTTTTGCTCTGATTACAAAGTTTGTCACGACCCAAGGGTACCCCCTAGACGTAACATGGCACATAGGACCTCGAAAGGAACCATGTAAGCCACTTAGTATATCATAATATAAGTAAAGAAAAATAGAGAGTAAAAACACATTTCGAGTGTTAAGAAATTTTTCATAAAAGCAAAGCGGAAGTCTAGACATTGTCTCATTTAGCCATGTAATACAATTGAAGTCTAAAAATAGGGTCATAACTTTTACAATAGAAATCCAAAAGTCTAATACAACAATGAAAGAAATGGAACAGCATGATATCACTCGTCCTCGGATCCATGAGTACTCACCACTAGCTAGGAGAATAGTCGATCCAAGCTTTTACACAAGAATGGTGTAACGACCCGGGGTTAACCCCGAGATGTAACACGGCGTACTCGACCCTGAAGGGATCTTATACAAACCCTTAGCATAATGATAACATAAGCAATAGAAATGATGCAGAATTTAAAACTTTTTACAATCAAAGTCATTTTATAAAATCGAATGGAAGTCTAGACTTTATCTCAAAAAAGTATCTAATACAATCGATTACAATCTTAGGGTCACATCCCTTTATACAACATAGTCTCAAAAATAGAAAGTAAGATAGGAACTAAAAATAAACAATCCGTCCTCGAACTTGAGTACTCACAAAGAGAGTGGAGAGAATCAATCCAAGCTCTACTAGAGAGAAGAAGTATACCTCAACGGCCGGAACTTACACTTATAAAAAGGTAGAAAATATGTGTAATGACCTGGAAAATGATAGGTTGAACTAGATCCTAAATGTTAGGCTTAATGTCAAAGGTTAAGGGCAAAGGCTAAGGGTTTTGGGTGAAGGCCATGGTTAGGGGACCAAGGCTTCCTAAAACTAGGCCTAGCCACTGCCTACCATGACCACGAGGGTCTTCACGACCTATGGTGGCCACCACGAATCGCGGTGCCACCCGTGGTTGGCATGACAGTGTGCCCTAGAAAGGTGCCAAGCCAAGGCTCCCCATCACGAGCCATAGGAAGGCTCGAGGGGTTGCCTTGGCCTTGTGGGAGAAGTGTCATGATGAGGGAGCTACTCGTCAAGGGACCACAGGGGCCACCACGGGCCGTGGTGCCCTTGATGAGCCATGGAGGGTGATCGTGAAGATCACTTACACTCTTGGAGGCTAGGCTTGGGAAGCCTTGACACTGTCTCATGACCACGACCTTCACCACGACTCGTGGTCATGACCACAGATCATGGGAGGTCTCGTTGTCATGCCTTGGCCTCATGGGAGGAATGGAAAGTTGAAGAGGCTACTGCCTAAGGGACCGCGGGCACCACCACAAGCCATGGTGTCACGACCTGAGAGCACCCCCTAGTCGTAACATGGCGTACTCGACCTCGAAGAGGTCTAATACATGCCTCTTAGCATTCATAACATTCGATATAGAAAATAGTGTGGAATAAAAAACCTTTTAATCCAAAAAACATAAGACTCAAAGGTCAACATCTTTAAAAACAATCTTTATACGCAAGCGGAAGACTAGTCTCACATGGCCATCCTTAGACAAACATACAAGATAGGGTCACGACCCTTTACACAATCGAAATTACTAAAGTCTATTATAAAGTGTCTTGAACATAAAAGAACTAGAAATATAGAATCCTTGTCCTCGAACATATGAGGACATACCAAAAGATCTTGAGAGAACTCTAATCCCAATCTTCAACTCTAAGCTAACTCAATCACTTTCCCGCACCTACACTTTGTAGAAAATTAGAGTAAAGTATGGATTAGCACAATAAGTACTAAGTATGATGACCATGCAAAATCATGCTTTTAAAACAGACCATTTGGTTGGAAACTCATGCATATGCTATTTGAGAAAATCTTGTAAGTCATGAACAAATAAGGCATAGTTTACATCACAACCAACATAAAAAGCATTTACTTCACATTTATACTTCACCACAAGTAATGATGCGTCACAAGTATCAATATGCAACACATAACATGTACACCAAGAAGGATAAAAGTTAACATCCTAGGGTCTCTATCTAGAGTCTTCCTAAGGCACACTTGAGTGAGACATGAAGTGGCAGCCCTTACAACTTCATTCATACACACCTAAGTGTTCCTCAAGGCTACTATAGACAAGAACCTTGACATTTCAATATAACATGCTAAGTAGTTCATTTCCTTAGTATACGAGAGACATGCAATATATTATAAGGATATCAAGTCAACATTCTTCTTTGGAATCATTTAGGACATATTTATGCACATAGAGGACTTTCACGTATTAGCCATTAAGGCTTAGAAAATTGACTTTAGTATCTTCAAAGCCTACTCGTGCCATGTGTAGATAGCATCCGATACTACTACCTACACGTTATAGACCTTATCCAATAACTAGAGTGCACATCCCACATGATGGGAATAGGCATTAACCAACATAGTCCATACTAGCTAGGCATGGAATCCAGAGTCTACCCTACTCCGTGGAAAGTGTTCTACTTGCTAAGGGTAGAACTAGTGAGCAACCCATGTGGGCACATGGTTTAGGGGATATCCAAAGACGTTCATTATACTCTTGCCTTCTACTCAGGAAGAGCTAACATCTTAACCATTTCCACTCGGTCCTTAGCCTTAGTTCCCATAGAATAATTTCATTCACATATGCGTACTAGAGAGGGCACCATCATTAGGTCTATCGACCCAAAGCACATCTACCAAGACGGGCACCACAAGGATCTACCGATCAAGGTTCATTAAGGATAGCTTATTGACTTTCTTAGAGAGGATTTTCTACCGTTCCGATCCACCAACTCTATGTCTATCATTCCACACAAGAAGGAGGTTACCACCATTAGGTCTACCGCTTTAAGGTTTTACAGTCACATAGGGTCCTAGACTCATCATGAAGGGGTACCATGCTTAGGTCTACCGATTCAAAACATAGTCTAGAATGCTTCATAAGTCATTTATAGAAGGGAACCAACTTAGGTCTACCGATCCTAGACATTCATTCATTCATTTAAGAAGAGGTTACCCATCTAAGTATGCCAATTCATGCACAAATAGACACTTAGGTCAAGAAACATTCATTACTCAAGAGAAGGATGCCTAAGCCTACCAAGTCAAGAGATCACATTCAATAGCCTTCATGCATGAGGAAGAGACACCTAAGTCTAATACATCAAGATACAACATCACCATATAGAAACCCTTCATAATATATCATCATCACATATAAACATTAAGAGAGAACATACTTTCGCTAACAATACAATAACACTTTATACAAGATCACCTTGTGACCATTTGCACACCTTCACATTATACCTTCACATATATGATAATATAATAATACATCAATTCTCCATATAATGCCTTCATGGCCATAATCACAATAGAATACAACATATAAACACCTCCACCATAAGTGGATCAACCCATACAAGAACAATTCTACTAATTCCATGAGATTAGGTCAACTTACCCTTCATCCAAGCCAAAACTACCATTACTCAATTCTCCAACAATTCACCATAGATAGGTATAGATAACAATAGAAATCAATACTACAATTCAATCTAAGCACAATTCTATCAACATTCGTTTATAAACAATAAACCCACTTCATAAGTCAAATTTAGGGTTTTAGTGAAAACATGGATTCTTGAAGAAATTTCATATGAAATCATAAA
>JAJOOG010002831.1:0-22221 GCA_029582565.1 Solanum infundibuliforme
ACCAGAATGTGGTCTCTCTTCAGACAGTTGCGCCCAATGTCAATAGTAATCCTTTGCCAAATCATGGAGGTGCCACTATCAATATGATAGAGACAGATGATGATTGGTGCGTGACGAAGGCAATAGTTCCGATTGCTCCTGATGAACTAGAAAGGGTTGTAGCTTCATTGAGTATTAGAGAGAAGAAAGAGTTTGTGATTTTGACACCCGAGAAGGCTGTTGCCTTGGTGCCAAGAGAAACTCTTACTCGACCAATGGAAATCAGTCTTGGATACTCTATTATTCCTTGAATTCAACAGGGTCTTATCAGGAGAAGGTTTGGGATCAAAGTAAGAAGGATTGGGTGGTAACATGGGCAAATCCCCGAAGTGAGTGTGATATTTATGCTAAGTGCGGGGCATTTAGTAGTTGTAATCCAAAGAGCTCTCCAATATGCAGTTGCATACAAGGTTTTAAGCCTAAAAATGAAGGAGAATGGGAGAAAGGAGAATGGTCTGGTGGATGCATCAGAAGGACTGCATTAGACTGTGAAAGGAACAAAACTGATGTTGAGAAGGGCAAAAAGGATGGGTTTTTGAAGATGCAGACAATGAGAGTACCAGATTTTGTAATTTGGGTATCCTCTGGGAAAGAAGACTGTGAAAGTGACTGTTTAAGTAACTGTTCCTGCATGGCATATTCATACTACACAGGCATTGGTTGTATGCATTGGAATAGAAGCTTAATTGATATTCAAGAATACTCCATGGATGGGGTGGCTGATTTGTTCATTCGTCTTGCCTACTCCGAACTTGGTAACATAGTTCTTTTCAAACTTAAGCTTTCAATTGTTTAGCTTATTTTTTTGGAACGACAAGGAGTTGGAATTTTGAAGTCTTCTAGGCTTTGAAGAATATAACCAAGAAACTCCTAATAAAATCTACAATACCATTGAAGTAGTCTCAAATTCTCATATAGTGCTTTCACTTCCATGGAAAGAAAGATATGCTCCAGAACTGTCTATTGCTTGTACATGTTTTGCAGCTGCAAATGACAAGAAAGACTTCCCTGTAGCAGCTATTGCAATCACAGTTTCGATAGGCTCAATAATAGTTATCTTATGTGGATATCTTTTCTGGAAATTGTTGGCTAAGCACAGAGGTAATTAATCAAATGAGATTTTAGAGAACACAAACTAGAACTTCCATTTCTGCAAATTGTTTGATTTCTGAATGTCCATTCTAAACCAGAAAGAAAGAGGAAAAGTGAAGCATTCTTAAGAAAAGCATCTCCAAAATTTTACCAAGGCGGCATGATTATAGATGACATCAATCAAGTCAAAATTGAAGATATCACCTTGTATAGCTTTGACATGTTAGCAAATGCAACTGACAAATTTCACTCAGCTAACAAGCTGGGGCAAGGAGGCTTTGGTCCAGTCTACGAAGTAATGTTTCTTGACACATCTCTAAAGTGTTCCTGACAAGTGCAAAGAATATGAAATAAATTAGATTGATTATCTACAGGGAAAATTGCCAGATGGACAAGAAATTGCAGTAAAAAAGCTTTCACAGTCTTCTGGTTAGGGGCTACAGGAGTTTATGAATGAGGTAGTCGTAATTTCTAGACTAGAACATCGTAATCTTGTTAGACTCCTCGGCTGCTGCACAGAAAGAGGGGAAAAGATGCTGGTGTATGATTTCATGCCAAATAGAAGCTTAGATGCATATCTTTTTGGTCAGTGCAGAACTTTCTCTAATTGGTTTTATCTGCCCTTCTACTTAAGTACTTCTAGACTCAAAAGAAAACTGTATTTCCTTAAGGAAAAAAAATCCATCATACATTTCTCGGTGATACCTTTTCAGGTTCACGCCAGGAAAAGTTCCTTGATTGGAGTAAACGAGCCGTCATTATTGAAGGAACTGGTCGAGGCCTCCTTTACCTTCACAGAGACTCAAGACTACGAATCATTCATAGAGATCTGAAGGCAATCAATATCCTGTTGGATGAATACCTAAACCCAAAGATTTCGGATTTTGAGATGGTGAGGATTTTTCGAGGCAATCAAGATCAGGCCAACACTATAAGAGTTGTTGGCACATAGTATGTTTTTATTGCTTCCTTCATATTTTCATGGATGAACTGGCATCATTAGTCATTGAGTTTCTTTGTAATGTGTTATGCAGTGGTTACATGGCCCCTGAATATGCAATGCACGGAAGATTCTCAGAAAAATCAGATGTCTACAGCTTCGATGTGTTGATATTAGAAATTGTCAGTGGAAGGAAGAACTCTAGTTTTTTTGATGATGACGATGAACTGACTCTACTTGCATATGTAAGTTCATTCTTGCAACTACGAAGCTTTAATGTTTTTGCTTACTCACAAACCCACACCCCCCCTCCCAAACAAAAAAAGACGAGAAAAATTATGGAACTTCTGAAAATAATACTTTTGCTTCTGAAAATAATACTTTTGCTGTTTGACAATGTCTTTGTTCTTCAGGCATGGAAGTTGTGGAATGAAAACAATATTGTAAAATTGATAGACCCCAATATTTTTGATTCAATATTTGAAAAAGAGGTTTTGAGATGTGTACATATTGGATTATTATGTGTTCAAGAATATGCAAAAGATAGGCCAAATGTCTCCACAATTCTATCAATGCTCACTAGTGATATCGTTAAACTACCTACTCCTAAACAACCTGCATTTACCGGAGGTCATGTGTAACTCTCTCAACTTTTACAATACAAACAAACACTTATATATATATATATATGAACTGATATGTTTGACTGACTACAATTACAATATAACAGGACACAAACAAAGGAACTGTAAGTACACTGATACAAGGAAATACACTTGAAATCTGAAACTAGAAGCCTAGAATTGGGTTGAGAAGATAGAAGAAGAGGGAGAAAACTTTCAGAATCATACTTAACTGCCTACTTTTTCCTACCCACGTTTTCACACTTTTATACAACTTCCGTAACTAACCGTCGCTTTGCACACGTGACTTTCTTCCTGCCCAAAAGTAACTGTCCAACCTTTTAGGTGGAATTACACTTCTAGTACTCCGACGTCGCTTGTCAATGTGAATATCACTAGTCTCATCTTCCTTATCATTCATAGTAGCAGATGTTTCCATTGAGTTCACAACATCATGCTTCACCACAGCAAGGATTCTCTGAAAGAAAAGGTTCCGTGAATGCTGATACCATAACTGTAGTGGAACCACGATAGGATGCAATGTCAGGCAAAGATCATTACTTTCATTAAAATCGTAACTGTATCAATATTTCTTTTTCTGATGCCTTCCCCAAAAACTGTTATGAAAAATCCTAGTGAAAACACTAATGTACATGTTTTATTTAGAAATGAATTTAAAGACTGGTTTAAGAGTTGCCACTTAATTTTAAAGTAAAATTAAGAAAACTGTTGTTTTCAAAAGACTAAAACAGAAAATCTAATGAAAACTTAAAAGGGGTTCAGGGTTCTTATTAGCATTTCGGGAAGTATTTGAAAGCACCCGAAATGCCCGCTAATACGCGGTTATCCGATAATTAATTATTTGGCTAAAATAATTTAACTTAACTTGCAAAATTGAACTATTTTATAGTTAGAACTATTTTAAAGAGGAAAAGGGGAAATATTTAAATATTATCTAAGTGAGCTATCTTGCAAAATTATTTCTTTAAATCTTGTTAAGAGATTAGTGGTTTAGTTAATTTTTTAAAGCGAAATGGACGTCTTTCGGGGATTTGAATTGTTGATCTTAAGATTAATGACAAATATTAACAAGTAAATAAACATGATAAAACAAAGAGCTAGGGAAAGGGATTTGGCCCAAATCTGGTTTTCCTGTCCGCCTGGGCCACCATTTGGGCCTATTTTCATTTTGGGCCTTTGGCCCATTTGAGTCACCTGCACCTGTCCTATACTAACGTAAAGAAATATTTTTTCTTTGGGCCTTAGGCCCAATTTTTCACCTGTCCTAAATTCTAACAAAATAATAAACATAATGACTAAATAGGCTTGGGCCTAATAATAACAAAATACAATTTTTGGTATAAAGAGTGGGTCTTTGGCCCAATCTTTTCAATTCTCCTCTGCTTTCACATTTTTTCAACTCCAGGACTTGTATGTCGATTTTCAATGGCCGGTTGACTCGATAAAGGAGTTTGAGCCTTCATGGCTCAATTCGAGGTGCAAGAGAGAGGCAAAGAAGTCCACAATGGACTCGAGAGGAATTTTCACATGCAAACAAAATAAGGCAAGGAATTAATACATTATCCAACTCAATATAAATATAACAAAAATAAAACATATAATCCTATTAAAGTAATTCGTACAGGGACATATTGAGTGTTAATAACTTTGAAGAAGTAATTAAAAGAATACACTGATCATTGGGAACCAAGATTAACATAATAGCTGGCAACATAAGTATATGACCCACAAAATGAATAAAAATAAAAAATAAAGGAGAGGATATTCATCACATTTCAAAACAACCAGAGAAAGACAAGTATGCTATATTGACCCCACCCAATTATAATAACCAAACTAGGAACCCATAAAATCCATTCATTCATGAAAATTCCAACCAAAACTAAATAAGTCAAGTGTATAAATAAGATGCTATCATAAATGAATGGATCAACACACGACTTTCATCCATCACTTATACTATGCAAATTTGGAAGATACATTATACAACGATGTCAAGAGTAAACAAAATGGGTGTGATCAAGTTAGAAATAGATCTGGGAGAAATAACTCGACCATTTCCAAACATACACAATCGACTATGATTAGTTAAGCAAGGAGCAACTAAGAACGAATTTTAACTATAAACTAATTAATAGGATCATTCAACATGAATATTTACCAAGCAAAGATATTTTCTAGCATGTAATCAACCGGAAACTTACTCGAACAAAGATACTTCACTTAACCAAACTAACTCTTCTAAATAAAGGCATATAGCATCATCAACAGACCTCAACTAAACCATGGAATTCACATCAACAGACGAGGAATTTTATCATACTAGCTTAATATTTTTTTTATTTTTTTAAAAGATGGCAGGGAGACAAGCCATTGGGATTGCTATGCATGACGACATGGAGTATAACGATTTAAAGGATCATGCTAAGGCTTGCTCGAATGACTAGCTTCAGAAAGGCTAAAACTGTCACGACCCAATTTCTCGAGTCATAATGGCACCTACTACACCCTACCAGTAGGTAAGCCAACCCGAAACCAAGAACATCAAGCAATGAGCGAAAGGGCAGAAACTAGCGAAAACAATAATCTAAACAAGAATAACAAGGCGGAAGCAACCCAAAATAAATATATACAGAAATCCCTCCTAGATTCTGGAAGTCACTAGTACAGAGCTATTAACAAAATGAGTACAAGTCCCAAAAGTGGACCACAACAAAGCATGTCTCAAAAGAAATAAGACTAGCTAAAACACAAGAAGGAGACAGAACAAACCCAAACGCCAAGTGCTCGCCCTCGTCTCCGAATCACAGCTGTAAGAGAAGGCTGGAACTAATCACCGCTGGTAACTGGTACTGGGACCTGCATCACGAAATATATGCAGAGTGTAGCATGAGTACCAACACAACAAGTACTCAGTAGGCATCATAGGCCGACTGAGCAAAAAGGGTAAAAACAATAAGAAAAAATAGAATCAAGACACAGAGAGGTCAAAGCGGATAAGATAAGAAAGCACACGAGCATACCAGAAACAAACTAAGTACAACTAAACTAAACCTAACTAGCCCCCCCACATGCCCAGAAGGTACACTTGTGCGTAAGTTCAAATAAAACCTGAACGAACCCCCATAAGCCCGACAGGTACACAGAAAAGCTAAGTCTACTGAGAAAGAAGAAAATCGGGCTCCCAACCCAAAGTAACAGAGATAATCCATCAGACTCCACCCAGCCAGCAGTGCACTCCCAGCCCAGCTAGAAAGAGTGACCATTGGGGGCACCCAACCAAACAGTCCACTCCCAGCCTAGCTAGAAAGAGGGACCCGTGAGTGAGGTAAATATCGCGAGTCATCCTACCATGCAATCAACTCCCAGCCCATCTAGAAAGAGCGACCCGGGGACACCCAACCAGCAGCACACTCCCAGCCCAGCTAGAAAGAGAGGCTCAAGGGCGATCGTCGATATCACCGAGTCTACCCAGCCAGCGACACCAAGACCAAATGAATGACCAGGTGACCGAACTGTTAGTCCCAGCAAGTCATAAATGACTTGGGGTCGCTACAGGAACGCTCTAAACGACACACAAAAGGCAAGACACAGAAATGACCAGGAGGGTCATTACATTATCCAAAAAAAAAAAGTTATCATTATTCTCCATATGGGGTGGGAGTAAAGAGGAATGTCAAAAATTTGTAGCCCTCTTTTATCACATATTGATATTAAAGTGGGTAATGGTATGAGGGTATCCTTTGGAATGACAACTGATTAAGGCATAGTCTCTTGAAAAAACAGTTCCCCTTACATACTCAACAATGTACAACAGCTAGAGACTACTTTGGGCTCCTACAAAGAACTTGGCTGGAACTTCAACTTCTGAAGAAGGTAATGACTAGAAAATAGGCCGGGGTGCAGAATTTTTGAAAGCACTAGAGCATTTTTAAGGTTTAAACAACTATGAAGATAAAGTAAAATTTGCGTTTCAGGATGTCCCTCTATGCCTCTCTTACCTCAGATGATCAACAAGCACTCTCTTGACTAGAAACAAAGGATGAAAGGAGGACAAACTGTCAAAAGTTACATGTTTCTCTAGACTAGTAGCCAAAGAATCATGCTTGCCATATGAGAATTGTAGAAAATCTGCTATAAATGCAGAAAACCAGCAACCATTTTCCAAACCTTCAAACCCTCATAACTCTCTCATCTTTTATTCGAATTAGGTGATTTGAAGTGCGGGAACTTCGTATTTTCGGTGGCTTTGCTGTAGAGTGTTCGGAAGTTGTTGGGTGCATGTAGTTCGAGGTAATTTCGCGCTTAACCTAACTGCAGTACCTTTTTCGAGCCTTTGTTTTTCACATTCTTGTTTTGGTCATATCTCATTCATTTTAGCTTAGTTTTGGGTGATTCAAAGTCCACGTATTGGGAATTGTCGTGGCTTTGTCGTAGAGTGTTCCAAGAGTGCTGAGCACCTTTTGATTCTCATTTATTCCGAGTTTAGACTGCTGCTGTAGGTTTTTGCTGTGTTTTGATCCTCGAATTGTGTTCTATTTTGGAACACAAGTTTGGGGTGTTGTTTAGGGTCTCTTGACGGAGTCAAATTTGTACAGTTCGATGCGGGTCCCACGATTTCCATTTTGACTCCAAAATTTACCCGTCTCCGTTTGTTGTGATTTTGGTGTCTAAACGACCGTAATAACGAGCGTTTCGAGGTCATTCAGATAGGGAAAGCTCCGATAAAGTTATTTGGAGAGCACACGATCGGCCTTAAGGTAGGCTATGACTTCCTTTCTTTTAGATTGAGCTTAATTGTGTAAAAGCATATTGATTGGAGTGAATTGCGGGTGGGTACCAGTTTCTTACCTTAATTTGATTAGATATCTCATGTTAGGATCGATTGGCCATATTTCGGGTATAGTATCATGTTAACCGGTTTAGTAGAGTTGCATGCTTATGTGCTAAATGTTATTGTATGCTTGTATGTTATGTATTGTATGACTTGTTCATCCTTAACCGTAAACATGATGTCCTTAGTCTAGGTTAGGCTAGAATTACCTTAGACTTATGACCCGTGTGGGCTAGATAGCTTTGACTTTTTGCTGACGTCGTTCAGATGAGTTAGCTCCTTGTAGACTGGAGTAGCAGACTTGAGTCTGATAGTTTGAGCCTTAGATTAGGCGTTATCGCTGCTTGCTGCACTTCTGTATTTTTTCCCTCTAGTTTTGACGCGTTCTCGAAGGTTTAGTGTATCACTAAAGGTGTGGAATTGAGATAGTATAGGCTTGGAGCCTTTTTCTATGATTTCTTAGAGTGGACGTTATTCCACGGTGGTTGTTGTTGGATTGGATCCTATTGTAGATATCATCACCCCCGGGGTTGTTCTTTCTTACTGGGCTGGGAGCGTATCGTTGGCTGGGTAAACTCGGTGATATCGGCGATCGCCCCCGGGCCTCTCTTTCTAGATGGGCTGGGAGTGTGCTGTTGGCTGGGTGTCCCCGGGTCGCTCTTTCTAACTAGGTTGGGAGCTGACTGCATGGTAGGACGACTCTCGATATCTACCTCACTCACGGGTCCCTCTTTCTAGCTGGGCTGGGAGTGGACTGTTTGGTTGGGTGCCCCCTAAGGTCACTTTTTCTAGCTGGGCTGGGAGTGCACTGCTGGCTGGGTGGAGCCTGATGGATTATCTTAGTTACTTTGGGCTGGGAGCCCAATTTTCTTCTTTCTCAGTAGACTTAACTTTTCTGTGTACCTGTCAGGCTTATGGGGGTCCGTTCATGTTTTATTTGATCTTGCGCACGAGTGTACCTTCTGGGCATATGGGGTCCAGTTAGGTTTAGTTTAGTTGTACTTAGTTTGTTTCTGGTATGCTCGTGTGCTTTCTTGTCATATCCGCTTTGACCTCTCTGTGTCTAGATTCTATCCTTTCTTATTGTTCTTACCTTTTTTGCTCAATCGGCCTATGATGCCTACTGAGTACCTGTGGTTTTGGTACTCATGCTACGCTCTGCATCTATTTCGTGATGCAGGTCCTAGTACCAGTTACCAACGGTGATTAGTTCCAGCCTTCTTTTGCAGCTGTGAATCGGAGACGAGGGCGAGCACTTGGCATTTTGGGTTTGTTCTGTCTCCTTCTTTTGTTTTAGCTAGTCTTGTTGCTTTTGAGACACACTTTGGTGTGGTCCACTTTTGGGACTTGTACTCATTTTGTTAGTAGCTCTGTACTAGTGACTTCCAGGTTCTGGGAGGGATTTTTGTATATATATTTATTTTGGGTTGCTTCCGCCTTGTTATTCTTGTTTAGATTATTATTTTCGCTAGTTTCTACCCTTTCGCTCATTGATTGATATTCTGGGTTACGGGTTGGCTTACCTACTGATAGGGTATAGTAGGTGCCATCATGACTCGAGAAATCAGATCGTGACAAAAACGTACCAGCATTCGAAATATGACATAAATAACCATCAAGTTAAAAATGGAGATAGATACTACAATATTGCTCCACTATCAACGAGATTCTAACATTTTGAATCAGAACAGAAGAGAGCATCGGTCAAAATCACGAGCAAACGGAGAAGAAACGGAACCAAAGAAACTTCACAGAAATGGGTTCATCACACAACACTTCGAATCGAAATAGAACGTAAGTGAGGGGCAAGGTGTTACCTTCTTCCGGGCAGCGGCACCGAGACAGAACGAGCTGAAGAACGACAACTTCACTACCACTACAAGATTCTGACGGGTTTTGCAAGCGGCGAGCACAAAAGAAAAATCTTTTATCGATTCTCGCTTGAGTATAGCTACTGATTTTCCCTTTTTATGTATATATTCTTGTATTTATATTTCTTTAAAAAAAAACGTTTCTCCAATATCTTCCGCCTTTTCAACTCTCTGCCTTAGTTAAAAAAAAAAAAATTCTAACTCCAAAAAAAAAAGATCCCCCCACACCAGTAGAAGAACATAGTATTTATAATGGGGAATTAGGATTCGGATTTGGATGAAGAACGGATAGGAACAGGGAAAAATCGTAATTCCCCTTTCGATTCCTAAATTCAAAACTTCCCAAGGACCAAGAAAAGGCTGGTTTGTGTGATATTTCAACCAAATCCCATGAAATTCGGATGGGGCAGCAACGCGAAATTGCAGGTCTGCTTCTACCAAAAGCATTGTACAAGAGCAGCACGGGACAGAGAAAAAAGACGCTAGGGTGTACGGGTCACGCGCCATTGACGCAATGAATGCTTTCCGTGTACTATTCCATGATTTTCACACCATTTGGGAACATTTGGGTGCTGCTGTGTATTGCTGTCCTGTTTACTGCGTACAGTTGCTGTTTGATAACATGGAATTGGAAGGGAAAGGGGATGGGGTCGATTTGGTGTATGTTGTTGTATGTATTGTATGTTGGGTTCTTTGTTGAAGGAAGAGTGGGCCGGGTTAGGAGATTAAAAGTGGGCTGGGAATAATGTTGGGAATATATGCTGTAATTTTTTATTGTTGTTGCTGATATTTGTTGTTGTATTAATGGAAAAATAATGTGGGGCTGTGGGCTGCTGGGTTATGAATTGGGATCGGAACGATGGAAATGGGCCAAAATTGAGGTCTTATAGAGGATTGAATAGAGATAAAAGAATGACTAAAATTGTAATAGCGAAATAACCGAATAAATTGTAATTCTAGCCAATTAAGTTAATAACTTAGCCAAATTGAGTTTATTAGGTGATTCGGCTAAAAACTAAATAAGACGAATTAATATATATTAATTAATGAGCTTTTTAATGTTAACGAAATAAAATAATTAATTCGATTATAAACTAATTAACTTAAACTATAGCCAAAACTTAAAGAACATAAATTAATAAAATGCACTTTTCAAATCAACAAAATAAAATAACATAAAATAAAAATAATTAAACTAATAAACTAAATAGCTTATAAGTATACTTTAAACCAAATTAATTTAATTGAATATTTAATTAAACACATTCTTTTTTGAGACGATTTTTTGAATATTCATAAAATATGGTAATTATATACATATTTGTGTAGAAATATATATTACTCCAAAATTATGGAAGCGTCTAAAATTACTTTAAAATAACTTGCGAAGTATTTTGAATTTTTTTTATAAAAACTAATTATTTTAAATCGTTTGAAATTGAAGAGGCTCAAAATAATTAATTTGTATTGGGGAGGCTCAAAATTGGGTGTCAACAGTACGTACTACACTTAAAACTATGATCAACATTATATCAAATAGTTATCTTTCTGACAAAAGGTGTTTCTTATGAGTACGTCAAATCTTGTAAGTCTAAGGCCCAAAGTTCTTTGTTTTCCATCTAATTCTGAGCAACAAAAAAAAAAGGAAGCAGCAGCAATGTTATTACTACTGTTTAATTGCTGACTGGTTCATTCCTATGGCGAAATGTTATGCTATATGCAACAACATAAAACAGAAATCAAGATGACAACAAGAATGAAAGTACTACAGTACTACACATGTAATATGTTCTTGCAAGTTTTTCTTTTAAAGTGGAGCACCAGACATGGATAAAGGGACTAACCGATTTCTTGGAACCCAATTGAAAAGGGAAGATGAAGAGTAAAAGAGGAGAAAGAAAACATGGGATGGGGTTTAAATATGGACGAGGTTTGCTGGTTAAGTTTTCATTAAATTGGTGAGATTTTCTTAATTGAAGAGCTTATTTGCTTGATATTTTTTTAATTAATTGGGTTTTGGTCCAACAAAGAAAACAAAGGAACCATTTTTAATATGGATTGCCAAGTCAGATTTTCAGTGCATGAAAATAGTTACACCTGCTGGTATTATATTTGAGGAACAAAGGATTAGTTGAGTGATTTTATTGTTCAATACTAAAGAAAAGTGATTATGCTAAATAATTTTCGTAACTTAGAGTGACCTTTTGAGGAATTAACTCCTTCCAAGTTCACCCTGAAGAGAAAGAATCCCATGTTTGGAGTCAATGTGCGATTATCATTGAGGGAATCGATTAAGGAATTTTTACCTTCACAAGGTAAGATTTAGAGATTATTTATAGTTTCATATGGTCAACACAACTGAATTCAAGGACTTTAGATTTTGGCAAGGCAAGGATTTTCCTGACAACTAAGATCAGGTGTATCTTTCTCCTTATTTCATGGTTTATGAATACAACAAGTAACCAATCAAAATTATTATGTGATTCTGTGGTTACATGGTGCCTGAACAATGAACATGCAATGGAAGGAAGATTCTCAGAAAAATGCCTTTGTTCTTCGGCAGGGGCTAATTTAGAGTACTCCTTACGGGTTTGGCAACCTAGTAATTTTGCTTAGTATATTTGTATTAGGAAATGCATTAATTATGTATTAATATTTAACTGCTAACCAATTAACTAAGACCATCTGTGAGTTTGATGACAATTCAAAATCCATAAATTTCAAATTGTGAATCCATGGAAGAACTTTGCCCATCTGAAGATAAAGTATCAACAAAACCTTAACCCACCTCCATTCATTGACCACATATCCTACTGAATTTGGGTCTCCCTTCATAGTTGGTATCTTCCCTCTTGGGCATTTCATGCCACAGTGAATAGAAAATTGAGAAGCCAACGACGGAGGTTTAGAACAGATACTGGCGGATAACCTAGTTAGGAGGCAGTTTGACGTAATGCCCAAAAACATATCAGAAATTATGGTGGTAGACAACAAAGACTCTACCGACAACATATCAGAAGAATGGGTGCGTCCACTATCAGTCAACGAACCAGGTCCCTTGACATAGCAAGAACAGTGCAGAAGAGTAAATAATAAGAAGAACACGACACAAGCAGTTTACGTGGAAACCTCCTTACTCAAGGGAGTAAAACCACGACCTGTCACACAGGATTTTCAACTATTTCCACTAATCTCTTCAAGCAAAAGTGAAACCCAGTTACAACCAAAGTGATTAGAAGAAGTTATTAATCTCACAACTAAGTAATACCTCTATTAGCTAACGAGCCTAAGCAGATACAACATAGCCCACTAAGCTATCACCCCTATATAACTTAGACTTTGACTAAGCGGATACCACACCGCCCACTAAATCAACTAGCTCCTAGATGACTTAGAATTTGACTAAGCAGCAAAATAATGCTACCCACTAAACCAGTTAAACTTAACTGATTTAGGTTTTTAGATTTGATTTCTCTTCTTCCCCCGTCCACCGGAACTGGGTTTGTTTAGCAACAACCAAGCGCTAACATATGAAAAGGACTCACTCAACCACCGGAAGAAGGAAATAGAGGGAGAAATGCACGAAAGTATAACTCTTAAGACACACTCTGATGCTTGCAGCTTGATCAGGTCCTTATTGTACTTGCCGGAGAATACTTCTTGAAAGTGAGTCTTTGCAAGTGTTCTTGAGAATTTTCAAGTTGCAAAAACTGACACAAAACTCAAACTCAACAAAGACGCTTCAGCACTCTATCAGGTCCCTTTGTTTAGTTGAACAATGTTCTACCTTGAAGATGGCCTTCTATTCAAGCTTATGAATTTTCAGAGAAAATCCAATTTTTGTTTGCCAAATCTTGAGTTTGTGTTGAGGGAGAAGAGACTATATCAAAATGGGCACAAACCCTTGGGATAAGGCCATTGGCTGAAAGCATGTTGTCATGAAAGGCTGTGCACCAACCACATCAGAGTTGGCAGCCTTTTTACAACTGTCTTTTCATCCTTTTCTCGTATGCAGACTTTCAGGGACCAGGTCCCTTGCTGCGTTCGTTGATGCTTGAGTTCTTGAAAAAGACTTGCTAGCTTTCTCTCTTCTTGAATGAATGAACCTGATATGTTGTTTGTCATGTTGAAAGTATCAACCATAAAGAGTTATTAACCGTTGGACAAACAACCTCTTATATTCTGATTGGTTCAGTACGTTGGCGCCTCACCTACCACTGACAGGATAGCCTTACAGATGTACACCATTATGCATTAGATGGAGAGAACTCTGCCAGGGACCGGGTCCCTGCATTTGTGAGCCACTGAAACAGACAATCTCATCCACTCTTCTTATTGGTGCAGTGCACTACACTTTTCACCTACCACCTGAAATGACAACCTTACAGTTGTATCCCAGGATGAATTCAGACGAGAGCACTCTGCCAGGGACTGGGTCCTTGTATTTGTGGGGATAATTAAAACACCTAGAATATAACATATTCCCCCTTTTTTATGAAGACACACAAATATTCCTCATGCTGAGTTTATTCATTTACTTCCTATTTCATCAGTCCCAATACCAGAGGACCCTTTCCTGGATCTGGTCCCTGGTTAGATTCTGCATTTGTGAGGATCATTAAAACACCTAGAATATAGCATTTTCCCTTTTTTTGATGATGACGCACAAATGTTCCTCACATTGAGTTTATTCATTAATTTGCCCTATCGCTAGTGCCAATAACAAGGATCTAGTCCCTTGTTCGATCCCCGTGTCTGTTAAATCATCAAAACTTAACATCAGCTTCAACATAACATTTTCCCCTTTTTTGATGATAGCAGACTTATTCAACTTCTTCCCCCTTTCATCAGTTCCCCCTATCAACATGCCTCTCAGGTATTTGTATTGATCCCCTTTTTGCGTCTTCCCCAAGTTTGTCAAATCATCAAAACATCAACAACAAAATAGCATTCCCCCCCCCCCCTTTTTGATGATGACAAACTTGTTCAACTTCTCCCCCTATCAGCATGCCCATGTCTTCTTCAAGTAGCACTTCTTCCCCCTATCGGCATGACCATGCCATCATTGATCTCATACCATAATTGATTACCATCATTGATCTCATACCCTAACAATCTTCCCCCTTTCGACATAATAGAAAAAGGTTAAAGCAGTAAACCAAGTTACCAGAAATGTAGTTCAAGAAAATTCATGGCCACTTGGGCAACACTGAGCATGAGTAAAAATGCGTAAAGTAATGAGATAAGTCAATAGAAACAAGACATTTTTCATTCATAAATAAAATATCAGCCATCAAAACATTGCAGACATCATTATGAATGAGAACCAGGACAATACCCACTGAGTTTATGACTGACAAAGGAATTTAGGAATAGAGGGGATGGCTTAGAAGCAAAGGATGAGAGGAATAGAATTAGTAGAACATATCTCTTAGCATGGTTTCTTAGAAGCTTCTCTTAAAGTTCAACATGATTTGCTGCCAACCTTCAGTTTTTTTTTCAACCTGGTCCCTCTGATTGTTCCTCCAGAAGCTAAGCCTTCAAACAAACTATTTTAGTATCCCTGTTAATAAGAGCAGTTGTCATAACTTTCATATCAAGCCTGAGTTTTTCATGACAGAAAGATTAGTAAGATTAAACATACTCAAGACCTCGGAGATGAATAGATCAATAATTGAGGAACTATTTTATTTTTTTAAGGTAAGACACCCTCCTATTCAGAATACTTTGAGCTCTCAGAATATCAACCTCTTCTTTTTTTGAATATTATCTTTTCCACCTTCTTCATTTTTGCTTGTTGCACCTGGTTCCTCTTCACACTAAAAAAATTCTTAGTTGAAAAATATCTAGTATGAACAAAGGGTTTAAGCATTTGAAGTGTTTTTGAGAGAGGAGAAAAGAGGGTTTTAAGTATTTCTAAATTTTGGAAGGGAATTTGAGTTTTATGGGGATATGGAAAGAAATATAGAGTACAAAGGAAGTGGAAGAGTGTATCATGTGGAAGTAAGTGTCATCTTGGTATTCAAAAGATGGCACAACGATCAGACATGTGGAAATTGCAACGGTTCTCATGCATAAATCAAAATGCAATGTTAAGAGCTAACCTTCGAGAACGGACTCGGTCCCTCTCTGTAGGTTGAATGTGATTGCCTAGATCTGTCCTGACCTCCCTTTTCCTTCAGCCCTTTTTCCATATGTGTATACATACAAAATGTATGAAACTGAACTTGCTAAAACATACATAACTGAAAAACAAGGATACCTGCTCCCTTTGCATAGTCATGAGAGGGTTGATTACTTCAGGCAGGATCCATTCAGTTCAGTTTCAGCATCTCCAACTTCAATTTGTTTATTTTGACCAGGTCCCTCGTCAGAGCTTTTGTGAAGACATCAGCGATTTGATCCACCGGAGTTGAGCACACCAACCTGCATCTGCTACATACCTTGCCTCAATTGTTGAAAGAGCATCGAATCTTGCCTTTTATTCCCCATGAATGAGATATGTGCCCAGACAATTTAGCCATTCATATTCTTTCTATTAGCTTGAAACCCAACATAATCAATATCACTATATTCCTCCAATCAGCACAAAGTCTCCTAATGGATATAGTAGAACCATGTCTCTGTCTTCATCAAGTGTCTTAGGATTCTCTTAGCAGTCTTCAAATGTGATTAATCTTGCACAAATCCTAACACTTGCATCATTTATATCTGGAACATATCTATCATCATCCAACATCGAGTTGGTCCCCATGGGAGTATCAGTTGACTTGGCTTCCATAATATGAAACTTCTTCAGTAGCTTCTCTGACCTGGAACCAGGTCCCTATTCTTGAAAAACTGGTCCCTGCTTAGGACTTTGGTGAAGATGTCAGCCACTTGATCTTCCATTTTTCAAAGCTTTAGAAGTTTGCTTGATTTACAGCTCCAAGAAGAAACTTAATTCTTCCATCATGCTCACTTCACAACTCACTACTCATGAGTGCAACAAACTCTTCACCCAACACCTCAGAAGTTGCTTCAAAGATGATATCATCGATGTATACTTGAATAGTTAGCAAGTCATTTCATTGCGATTTCAAAAAGAGCATTTTGCTGATTTTACCTCTTTTGAAACCATTGTTGAAGAGGAACTTGGACAACCTGTCAGCTTGTCGGGAACCAAGTGGCAGACTTTGCTTCTTTCAAACTAAGCTTGATCAACTTCTGCATTTTCACCTTCACAATTCACATTATCAGTTTGAACTACATCATCTTTGTTCAGCATTGTCTACTGGACCAGGTCCCTCATCATGTTCATCATTTGCATTAGCTTCTTTGAGATTGGTAGATTCATGAAGAGGATATTCCTCAGCAAGCTCATTGTTTAGACCATCTCTTCGAATCTGAAGCAGCTCTTCCATCTCAAAATCTTCTTTGTTTTAGAATTTCTCATTCTTCCATACTCATCAAAAATCATATCAATATCCTTTTCAATGCACACATTTTTATATACCGAATAAGCCTTGCTATAGGAAAAATATCCCAGAAATACTCTTTCAACATCATTGAGATCAATCTTCTCAACAACATTATTTTGGTCACAAACATATACCATTCACCACTTTAGCCCGAACGTTCTTTGGAAGACTAAAAGCCTGATATTTCACCTGAAGGATGGCAGCGTCACAACCTGTCATCTGCAAATTTCATTTTGTGTAGACTGTGGACCAGGTACCTTGAGCATTAAGGGAAGTGAGAATGTTACAACGAGCAATGTTTAGATCAGCAGTACATGTTCTTGCATCTCCTTCTTGTCAGCATCATCATCCGGGAGATCAAGTTATGACCACACATTTATCTGATCGAAACTTGACTTTATTTCCTTTATAACACAAATATGTGAAACACTTAGAAGACTGTACTTCAACCCATTGATATAGTACACAACTTGTGAAACACTTAGAAGACTGTACTTTAACCCATTAACATAGTACACAACTTCAAATGAATGTTTCACGGACTTTCAAGTCCCGCCTACACCAAAACGTACTATTTCTTGCCATTGCCAAAAGAGACACCTCCACATTGAAATGTCTTGAGAGAGAGGAAGTTTTCAGTTTTTCGAGTCACGTGCTTGGAGCATTCGCAATTCATGATCCACCACTGACTGTTACTACTTCCTCTCACTTGCATAGCAAATCACTTCTTAGACTTGGTAACCTATTTGAGATGGGGTTCCCAGTAAGCGGATAACAGAGTGATAATAAGTCTTTTGTCCAGTGAGGCATACATGTTTTCTTCAACTTAGGACCATAAGTAAGACCAGGTCCCTTCTACAGTCTATTCCGCTGTTTCAAATAGTTTGACGAACTTCCTCCATACTTTTTCAACACAGGAAAATCTCTCTTAGATTCCATCTCGACCACAATGCACACACAACAGATCATCAACATTAGAAACAGATTTGTTGTGAGGATTGTATGGGGGATCTATCTTTTCACAACCCTGCCCTTTTCTATTGTTGTTACCCTAACTGATTACATTTGTAAGCTTTTTAGAGGAAGTGGTCCATTTGAGAGATTTGTTGAGTTCCTCTTTTGCACAGACCGTGTCCATCTCCAATACTAGATTTCTTTCTAGAGCCAAGTTCATCTTCATTTCAGCAGTGTGTAACTTATTTTCAAGCTCCAGCTGCAAACTGCTGGCCTCGTTCTTTCCTTTAGAAGTTGTAGTAGTCACCTTTTTTATCTTTTCCATTAGTTCTAGATTTTCAGCTTCTAGAACAACCATTTGTTTTTCAATATCAGATATTTGGGTAACTAGAGCAATTTTTCCATCTGGAAAGGTATCTAGGCTATTGTTCAAGATATCTTTCTCTGTGATTAGCTCACTGATCGAATCAATTAGTACAATAACTAGCTTTCTCAAATTTTTAATGGAAAAGCTATTCACATTTTGCTTAAAGTCATATAGGGTTACCTCTTCATTATCATCTTCAACATCTGACTATGCCATGAAAGCAAACATAGAGTCAGACGTTTCTTTGTCATCTTTTACTACAAGCATAGAGGCATCTTCAGGATGTTCAGACTCTTCTGAGTCACTTAAGGTGTCTTTTAAGACTGCAAGGGCTTTCTTCACAACATAGTGGGCAACTACTTTTCTTCCACTCTTATCAGGAACTGGGTCCCTTCTCTTTTCATTATCTCCTCCAACCTTAACATAGTCTTTGTATTCAAGTTCATGCATGGGACAATCTGTGATGAAGTGCCCTGGTTTTCCACACTTGTGGCATACATCACTTGCATCAGCAACCCTGCTGGAGTTCTATGTTTTCTTAAAACCTCCATGTTTCCTCGCTATTTTTTGAAATCTACTAGTGAGAGTTGCCATGTCTTCATCATTTTCAGAAGTATCACTAGAAGTCACTTTGAGAGCTAGTGACTTGTTCCTCTTTATTTCCTTCTTTGCCATTTCTTGATTTCTGCTCATCTCATGGGCTTGAAGATTTCTAATCAAGGCATCCATTGTCAGTACTTTCACGTTTAGTGGATCAACCATTCTTCCACAAGATTCTCTCTAAGTGTTAACCAGTTAGAGAGCCCCCGCTCTGATACTAATTGTTAAAATAGGTGCATACACTATCAGTCAACAGACCAAGTCCCTTGACACAACAAGAACAGTGCAGAAGAGTAAACAATAAGAAAAACACGACATGAGCAGTTTACGTGGAAACCTCCTTGCTCAAGAGTGTAAAACCACGACCTGTCACACAGGATTTTCAACTGTTTCCACTAATCTCTTTAAGCAAAAGTGAAACCTAGTTACAACCAAAGTGAGAAGAAGTTATTAATCTCACAACTAAGTAATACCTCTATTACTTAACGAGTCTAAGCAGATACAACACTGCCCACTAAGCTATCACCCCTAGATAACTTAGACTTTGACTAAGCGGATACCATACTGCCCACTAAATCAACTAGCTCCTAGATGACTTAGAATTTGACTAAGCAGCAAAACAATGTTGCCCACTAAACCAGTTAAACTCAACTGATTTAGGATTTTAGAAACCGAAACAAATATCTAAATCCTTTATGTACTAGGAACAAATTTACAATATACGCACGGAAGCATAACTCCTAAGACACACTTTGATGCTTGCAGCTTGATCAGGTCCTTATTGTGCTTGCCGGAGAATACTTCTTGAAAGTGAGTCTTTGTAAGTGTTCTTGAGAATTTTCAAGTTGCAAAAACCGACACAAAACGCAAACTCAACAAAGACGCTTCAGCACTCTATCATGTCCCTTTGTTGAGTTGAGCAGTGTTCTACCTTGAAGATGGCCTTCTATTCAAGCTTATGAATTTTTAGAGAAAATCCAATTTTTGTTTGCCAAATCTTGAGTTTGTGTTGAGGGAGAAGAGACTATATCAAAATGGACACAAACCCTTGGGATAAGGCTATTGGTTGAAAGCCTACTGTCATAAAAGGTTGTGCACCAACCACATCAGATTTGGTAGCCTTTTGACAGCTGTCTTTTCATCCTTTTCTCGTATGCAGACTTTCAGGGACCATGTCCCTTGTTGCGTTTGTTGATGCTTGAGTTCTTGAAAAAGACTTGCTAGCTTTCTCTCTTCTTGAATGAATGAACTTAATATGTTGTTTGTTATATTGAAAGTATCAACCATAAAGAGTTATTAACCGTTGGACAAACAACCTCTTCCATTCTGATTGGTTCAGTACGCTGGCGCCTCACCTACTACTGACAGGACAACCTTACAACTGTACACCATTATGCATCAGATGGAAAGAACTCTGCCAGGGACCAGATCCCTGCAGTTGTGAGCCACAGAAACAAATAATCTCGTCCACTCTTCTTATTGGTGCAGTACACTGCACTGTTCACCTACCACCTAACATGACAACTTTACAGTTGTACCCCAGGATGAATTCGGACGAGAGCACTATGCTAGGGACCGGGTCCTTGTATTTGTGAGGATCATCAAAACACCTAGAATATAATAGGACTCCTTGGAATTATGACCTTTCACCATATCTGATGGAGGATAGAGGTAACTGAGCTAGAGAAAAGGTTTGACTTTCAAGTGTGTGAATGAAGCATTGTGCTAAGGTGTAATGGCAGAGATAATCGATTGTCACGCCTTGAGCCTACACCCTAGGCGGGACTGGCACTCGAAAACCATTGATGGCCCCAAGTGAACCCTTGACCTGACTTAGTTACTCAGCGGAAGACTTAACTCATCACATACACATTTATGAAGTAAGTAGAATGTTATAAAGGAAAATTCAACTGGCCATTAAGGCAAACTCAAGTCTTTAACATATGAAATGAAAAAGTAAAGACAATTGAAATAACTAACTGATTGTCTGTCTATGAAGCCTCAAAACAACTGAGATGAATGTCGGGACAGGCCCACGACATCCTAATGAACTAATACTAAACTGAAAGTAATAAAAAGAGTCTTGCTGAATGCAAAGAGGCTCACCAAAAGACTCTGAACCGCTCACTGGATCAACGATGCGCTGGATGCTGATCCTATTTACATGTGTCCGCATCATATTAAGGCAGGCCAACTGACATCAATACATTGAATGTACGAGTATGCGAGTAGGAATGTTAATACAACATAGACTTGAAAAGAATCAAAAGAACTTACCTGGCTCAACTCAACTCAACATAACTGAACTCATTTCACTATAAAGCAATTTAAAACAAGTGCAATATAAAGAAAAGTTGTTTAAAACATAATGTCAACTCTGTGTGTATGAAAAGATACATATAACTCTAAGATGTATATAAAAATACAAAATAACTGTTGTGGGAGTTTCTCTAACCGACAATCATCACGTAAGAGCTATTGTGATGATATAATAATTTCCCTCATGCTGCCAGAGCCTCATATACCTTGCCAAAGGTATAGGACCTGAACTACTAAGTGGATCCACTAGTCTATGCTAAAAAGCACTAAAGGAATCATCTAAAAAATATGACCCTTTTCTACCCATGATGGCTACATGGTTTATGGGGGCTGTGAGTTGTCTGAACTCTCCACCATATCGGTGCTCAATACTACTCCCAAAAATATAATATTACTAGTCCTGGGAACATGCGTTGCACGTGTGTCCCATACTAAGTTGCGTGGAGTTATACAAATACTTTGAAAATATTTTAATAAGCGTGCGATAAGGTGCAAAAAAATTAAAGATAAAAATGCAAGCTCAAATCGATGAATGATAAGTTTATTTAACCAATATTATTATCAATACGAGATACATCGACATACTGAAATATTGTGGTTGAGTGAATCTCAAAAGGAATATTAGAACAAACTTCAATTATGCAATTCTTATAATATATATGAAGTATTAAACTTTACAAAAGTTCCCATTGTTTAATATGACATAAATTGTAATTTATATGTCAAATGTGATTTCAAAATATTTTTTGTCTCAAGTTTTTCATCTTCTTTCTACGAAATTGTAGTCTCCACCTTTTTATATTTGCGCATATATTAAAAAGTTGTTGCCGAATGAGAGTAATGTTTTGTAAAAGTTGTATAGAAATTCGATCAACAATTATATAAATCATAATTTTGTTTGTACCTTTTATTTCCTTTGTCCGATTCAAAATTATTAGTTGTCATCTATATATTTGACCAAATAAATTATTGTTACATTATATTATGAAATATCATATATAATTTGTGTCATTTTAATGTTGAAATGAAAAAATGATATAAAGACCAAAATTTGACGACTTTATTTTTAAAAATAGCTTTAATTTCCTAAGTAAAAGAGAC
>JAJOOG010002832.1:0-33851 GCA_029582565.1 Solanum infundibuliforme
ACATATAGTACCATATCATTTAGTATGTAATGAATTAGGTCGCTTCGAACTGACAAGCCCTATTAAGTAGATCGTCAAAAATGCCCACAAAATATTTCGGCCAAAAAACCTTTTGGGCGCACATGTCACCTAAAATCCATGGATTATAACTCATGAAAAATAGAAAAATCTGTATTTCCCATTGTAACGCCTCGTTTGAACTTAAAAATGCCAATGTGTGCCCCTATGAACAAACCCATGCCATTCATAAGGTCGCAAAGAAGACCACAAAAAATTTTGGCCAAAAACACGTCGAGATCACATATCACCCAAAATCAAGGGAGTATAGCATATGCAAAATAAGAAATTTGGTATTTCCCATTCCGCGCCTTGTTTGAGCTTGAAAATGTAGACGTATGCCACTCCGGACAAAGTCACACAATTAATAAGGTCGTCACAGACTCCCACAAAATAGTTTGGCCAAAGCCATGTCGGGATGACATATCCACCAAAATCCATGGACTATTGCACACATGAAATGAGAAATTTGGTATTTCCTGTTACAGGCCTCACATATCACATAAAATCCATGGACTATAGAACAAGTACAATGAGAAATTTGGTATTTCACGTTTGTGGCATCATTTGAACTTGAAAGCTTGGACGTTTTCTCCTCTTTAGCAACGCACACCATTAATAATGTCCTCACGGATGCGGACAAAATATTTGAGCCAAAAACCCATCGAGATCACATATCATTCAAAATTCATGCACTATAGCACATGTAAAATGGAAAATTTAATATTTCCTATTCCGCACCTTGTTTGAACTTGAAAATGTTGAGGTTTTCCCCTCCTGATAAACCCACCCCATTGATAAGGACCTCAGGGACACTCAAAAAATGTTTCGGCCAAAACCACATCGGGATTACATATCACCCAAAATCCATGGACTATAGCATAAATAAAATGGGAAATTCGGTATTTCCTGTTCTAGGCGTTGTTTGAACTTGAAAATGAATATGTTTGACACTCCGGACCAACACATGCCATTAATGAGGTCGTCATGGACGCCCACAAAAACCTTTGGCAAAAAATACAATGGGATTAGATATCACCCAATATTAATGCACTATAGCACACGTAAAATGGGAAATTTGGTATTTCCCATTCTGGGCCTCGTTTGAACTTGAAAATGCGGAAGTTTTCCCCTCCATACCTATGCACGCTATTAATAAGGTCGTCACGCACGCTGATAACGCTCAACTACACTTCTTATGATTCAAAGTGTAGGCGCTCGCTAACAAGAATAAACCCAGTAGTGATTTGGGGTTAATCCTACAAGGAGTGATACAAAAAAGAATTCAGATACGAAGTATGAAAGTGTTCTGATTTCCTGTAGAATAGAAATAAAAAAAATGCAACATAATGTAAATTAATTAGTTTCAATTATCATTATAAAGAGTTTGGTAATCAATTGTTAAAGAAAACAATTAACGCGGTGTTTGAACAAATATAGAGGGAACCTTAGAAGTGTGTGCGCAATGAAATAATAATTTCACTTAATGGGTAATGAAAAAATTGCTTTAAGTCGTTGAATCTAAATGGGTAGGATGGATTGTAACTATAACAACCATTTTTCAGTCAACTATTATGTTTCAAATGAGTTCCTTCGAACCTCAACAAGCTTAACAATGCAAAACAACCTAAATCCTTAATTTAACCTACTTTATCAAGCTACGTTTTAAAGACACAAGTCAATACAACTATCAATCATTTACTCCACTGTAAGAAACTTTCACAAGCAAGCATAGAGAGCTAAAGTTTGAACAAAATTTTCAACATCAGTTCATTAATGAAAACATGAATAAATAACTGAACCCATTTAAAAAGAACAGTAAATCTAGCAATTAAAATACCAACAAGCTAATTTATGTATCTGATTACATAGTCAAACATAACAAAAAGCAAGAAATAATTACCAAAAAGATGTTCCATCAGAATGAAAAAATCTCCAATGCTCAATGCAAAAATTAAGACTAAAATATTAAAACCTCAATATCTAAGCTCAAAACCCTCTCAAAGAATATATTAAGTATTGTAAACGTACGTAAAAATCACTAAAATTTGTGAAAGACCCTTTTCATTCTATTCAAAAATCAATTTATATGTTTCCAAAAACTTTCCAAATATAAAGTACGTATTCCCATCAGCGAAGTTACTCATGATCGTCGAATGACTCGGTGATCCGCCGATACGCATACCTTCTTATCATTTTGACTTGACTTTTAGATACCCTTGTTCTGTTCATTTAGGTGAGCTGGATCGAGCTCGTCGTTCCATTCGACACATCACCAAAGTGCACTTTCATTTGCCAAGTTTGCTTAGTACATGAGCCAACTCGCTGGACCTTTTGGCGAGCTAGAAGCTCACTCAGCGAGTCGCCAAGTGGCTTTTGCAAGCTCTAGCCTTATTTTTCTTAAGCTTTTCCAACTTTTCGCAGTGTATTTTCCTTGCCTTGTTCTTAATCTTTCATGGCTGCACATAAAAAATTTAACATCAATTGTGAACACAAAATAGGCATTCAGGACACTAATTCATTAAATAACGAGCCCTAAATGAGTCAAAATTCCTGACTCATCAACACCCCCAAATTAAACTTTTATTTATCTTCAAGTAAAACACGAGATCAATCAGGTCAACGGGGATGTCTACAAGAAGTGCTCCTTGAGAATCAACATGAAACTCCACACCAGGCTCAATCCAAATATGCAATGTAAAAATTTGGTATTTCATAATGCGGGCCTCGTTTGAACTTTAAAATATAGACATTTGCTCCTCTAGACCAACGTACACCATTTTTAATGTTGTCATGGATGCCCACAAAATATTTTTGGGCAGAAGCATGTCGGGATCATATATCACCTAAAATCCATAGAGTACTACACATGTAAAATGAGAAACTTGGTATCTCTCGTTTCGGGACTTGTTTGCACTTGAAAATCCAGATGTATGCCCCTCTAGACAAACCTAATAAGGTCGTCATGGACGCTCACAAAAAAATTCGGCCAACAACACGTTATTTCATCATATCACTTAAAATTCATGGACTATAGCGTATGTCAGACGGAAACTTTGGTATTTCTCTTTCCGAGCCTCGTTTGAACTTGAAAATGCAAACATTTTCCCCTTTGGAACAATGCACGACATTATTAAGGTCTTCATGGGCACCCATTGTAACGACCCGAGCCTACATGCTAGAAGTGGGCGGCACTCAAGAACCATTTCTGGTCCCAAGCAAACCCTCATCCTGGCTGACTATAAGCGGATGACTAACTCAAGTATACAAAGCTTAAAACTGAATAAAATTCATTAAACTCATTTACAAAATCTTTAACTCAAAAGATTAACTCTGAATAAAATAGTATTTTCAACTCGCCAGAAATAGGAAACTCAAGTCTTTAAAATATTTAACATAAAAAATGAAACAAACTTCTCAAACTCTATTGTCTATCTATGAAGCCTCTAAAATGACAAAGATGAAAGTCGGGACAATACCCATGACATCTTGACAAAACTGAAAAAAATAATGACATCCTCCAGAAGCAAGGAGGCTCACCATAGCTAACTCGAACTGCATGTGGTATCAACGAAGCGCCTGTTGATGATCCTGAATACATGTATCTGCATCATGAAATGATGCAGGCCAAATGACTCACTACATGGAATGTACGAGCATGTAAGGGGAATTCTAAAGCATAACATAAGCTTGAACTTGATAATAAGGAAACATACTTACCTCTTCTCAACTCACTCAACTAAACTTAACTCAAGAATACTCAACTCAACATACTCGACTCAAGATACTCAACTCAAGATAAAGCGACAATAATAGATGCAATACATGGAAAGCTTTTAAAACAGTAATAGCAACTTAATGTATTGAAGAATACAATTCAATTTGTAAATAATAAAAAATAATATGTCTCTGTGGGAGATTATCTAACCGAAAACCATCACTATGAGCTATGTGATAATAAAGCGTCTTGCCCACGCTGCCAGAACTGTCCTATACTTTGCTATGGGCATAAGACCTCTCAACTAAGTGGATCCACTAAGTTATGCTTAAAAGCATTAAGGAATCATCTAAAAAGTATGACCCTTTATACCCACGTTAGCTGCATGGTTTATGGAGACTTTAGTTATCTGAACTTGTCCCTATTTAGGTGCTCAATACTACTCCCAAAAATATACTCAGCTCATATATTTAAAAACATAACTCTTTTTGTGGTTTGAGATTATTACTCAAAATTTTTCTCTAAAAGGAGATGTTACTCAACTACTCAAAACTCTTTTGGAAATCAAAGTTTCCTCCTCTTTTAAATGTAAAAACATTTACTCTTGGGACTACTTAGTTTCCATATATCATTTTAAAGAAACAGAACTCTAATCTACTTTTTCTCAACTCAACTGCTCAATTCTTAATACAAGTTTAGAAAAATTCGTAAAAGACTTCTAAGAATAAAGTTCATGCTGAATTATGGATGTGAACGACTCAATTCGTGGTTTTCAATGACCATACATAGAACTCAATACTTGAGACTCAACACCTCAGAACTCATGAACTTAAATGGTAACACTCTCTTCAAGAATGCTCGACTCAAAGGGTTTATGCGGAATTATGGGCATGAACTACTCAACTCAATGACTCAATGATACTTCTCATCTCAAGACTGCTCGACCTATAGAGCTAATGCGCAACTATGGGCATGAACAGTTCAACTCAAGGACTTCATGATACTACTCATCTCAAGAATGCTAAACTCATAAGGTTCATGCGGAATTATAGGCATTAACAACTTAACTAAAGGACTTTATGGGTAGCATGTATTAGTCCCATGATTAGGAATAAAATCTCAAAAGGATTATGAACTCAATACTCAAGACTTAGACCTTGAGGATACTACTCCTCTCAAAGATACTCAACTTATGGAGTTAATGCTGTTTATGGGCATGAAGGACTCGACTCAAGGGTCTATATAACAATATGGAACTCATGTATATGGCTCTTCTCATTCTCATCTAAACTCATGAACGAAAGTCAATTTCAACAACACAATTCAAGAACATCAAACCTTCAACTTTCTAGAAGCTTACATACCTCATAGGGATTAAACCCACGGCGAAAATCCGCAACAAAACGCAAGAACCTCGATGAACGCCTTGATCCTTTCCTTTTTTCTCCTCTTTTCTCTTATTTTCTCTTCTTGAACTCTCAACTAAAACCCTAGGAGTATATTAGGATTCAAAAACTGAACCTAATCATATTAGACCCCTAAAACCTTACTAAAAATGAATTAAATCTGATTGGTTACGGAAAAGACCAAAACACCCCTCACTATTTTCAGGTAACTTTCCTTAATTGGACAACCTGACTTCAAAAGAGCATATCTCACTCATGAAACCTCGAAACTAAGCAAACTTGGTGGTATTGGAAAGATATTTCAAATACTTTTCATTTGATATCTTATGGGCCACCTAACTCATCATGTACTAAAAGTTATGGTTGTTTGAAGTTGACCGAAAACATAGAAGAATTAAGGAATGACTTGAATGATTTTCTCTTTAGTTCTTTTTGGATATCAAGGTTCTACATCTTGTGACCTTAATACTTAGGAAAAATTTAAATTCCTTGGTAAAATCTTACTCATAACGAATGATGGTTCGAGTCTAAGCTCAAAAATTTTCAGGGGTGTTACACCGATAAAATATTTTGGCCAAAAATGCGTCGAGATTACATATCAGCCAAAACATGGTTTAGAATCATCTTGTGTGATGGATGTGAAAGCTTAGTGATGACTTGCTCCGACCTTAGAATTTAAAGAAATGATACTTACAAGAATCTATATAGGCTTACTCCCAACTGGGAGATGATGTGGTTAGATAACAAGGTCGTTGAGTGTTCTTGATGTTTATGATTTGGGTTGGATTGAAAATCTCACCTAGAGAGGTGTAGTGAGTTTGGGAAGTTTAGTCCTGGTTTTGTAGGCTCATATGAGATCTTGAGTGGAGTTGGTAAAGTTGCTTGTGAATTAGAGTTTCTTAATGAGTGGTACCGGTGTATCCAATTTTCCATGTCTCTTTGATATAGAAGGGTGTTGGAGATCCGACTTTCATAAGTTCCTTAGGAGGGGTGGAGAGTTAATGAGAATTCTATAATGTAGAAATGTCGATAGGGATCTTAGACCGGCAAGTTAAGAAATAGAAGAACAAGGAAGTTGCTTCAATGAGAGAGTTAAGGAGTGACCTTTTGGAGAGGGTTTTAGTTGAGGATGCTACTTGGGAGGCCGAGGGCCAATAAGATGTCCCGTTATCCTCATTTCTTTCCTTCTACTCCTACTGTAGCTTGAAAAAAATAGTTCCTCTTGAGTTTTCTTGTTTTGGGAGTCATGTGTGTTATTAGTGTTTTTCTATGATTTCCTTATGTTATGCAAGTTCTTGAGAAATTAATTTTTAGTAAGATGTGAGTTTTTAAGATTAATTTTCCTCATGTTGTTGTGCATTGAGTAAGAGTTGCCTATTTGCTTTAGGAGATAAATTATTGATCATGCCTAGTTGTGCTTTTGGAAATCTGTTGCATAAATTCTCTTTGAGGTTGTCTTGAGCATTCTTTTAGTTTGGAGAAGGTAATTCCTCCTATGAACATGAGAAACGATGAATTTACATGCATAATGGGTTGTTAGATGTAGTTCCTACTTCCTTGTGATGCATTGAATATGTTTGAGATGGAGTAGATCTTTCCTCCTTTGAATGGTGTATTATTTTGATGTTGCATGCATGATGGGTTGCTAGTCTTGAGTCTTTACTTCTGTAAGGTGTCTAGATCGTCATTCGAGGACGAATGTTCTCAAGGGGGAGATATTATAACACTCAGAAACTAGTAGGCTAAACTAGAGCTTAACGTGGGCGTTAGAGTAATAATTATAACTGCACGTACTTAAAGTAGAGGTTTACATGTTAGAACGTCAAGGTACCAACCCTAAAGGACCAACTAGGGGCCCTTGAGGAAGACCCCTAGAAAAGTGCCCATAATAGTGATCACGGAAGGACCCATGCCCCGCGGGTTGGTCCACTCCCCGTAGGTGGGGGTTCTGTGGTTGGCCAAAATCCTGCAGTCACCAACCCATGCCCAACCAACACGAGCCGTAGGTGAGGCAATGAGTGGTTTGTAAATGGTTAAGTTGGGGACTAAGTGATCTTTCCGAAATTAATTAGGGATTAAGTGGTGTTGTTTTACCTTAGTTTAGATCGCCTATATAAATACTTTAGACCCTTAATTAATTCATCCTAAATCATTATTTCTAAACCCCCAAAAGAAATCCAATTCCCTCTAAAAAATCCTCTCTCTAGAAAGAAAAAGAAGAGGGTCAAGCTAGGTCAAGTCAAGACTCCATTGTTCAAGCTTGGTAGGCTTTATAATCAAGGTGTGATGTCTTATTCATTCATGGACTCCTTTCATCCATGAAGCCCCCATGTTTTCCCTAATTTAGAAGAAGAATTCCCCAAGTTAAACTAGGGTTTCTTCTAATGTTGTGCGTTATGATCCAGTAGAGTGGATTATGATTGCTTATGATTGTTTATGATGTAATTACATGTTTTAAGTATTATTATACATGTATTCTTGATTAACCTAAGATTCTAGGGTGAAATTGATCTAGTTTGGTTTTATGTCAGGAAAAGAGAAATTGAGGGCTTAGATGTGACCTTCTAAGATTGATGAATTACTTTATGAATTGCTTGATATTAGAGCACCTAGATATGAATTGCTTAAAATTAAAGCTTGTAGACATGAATTGATTAGATTAGGGCTTATATGTTGAATCATAATTAGTAGTGATAAGATTGACTTTATATTATGATATATGATTAGAATTGCTTAAGAATGAAGCATGCGGTTAAATTGTCTTGAGAATTAGGCATATATGATGACCATTTGAAATATTGCTTGAGAGTAATCCTTGTAGTGTCAATGTGATTTCTAGGGCCCTGAGGGTAAAAGCTAATCGGAAATGAACTAGGGATGTTAAGGCTTTGAGAGTGAAGCTATTATGTATGTTGATTGTATATGGTATTGCTGTGGAAGTACTTTCGCCACATGACCTATATTATGAGTATATCAGATTATGCATGTACTGATTTGGTTAATTAAATTGTGATTATATCCATGTCTAATGTAGTCATTCTAGATGTGTTGATTTGATATGAGCTTTGACCCTTGAAAGGGCAAGATATGATATTATGCATGTTTTATGAAGGTTATGTATATGCTTTAAGAACACTTTGAGGGTAAAGTGATAACATTTATGACCTTGTTGTTTGTTTTTGAAAGGATATTCTCATATACACACCTATGTATGAATATGATATGATGTGAATAGTTTTCTCATAATATGATGATTCTATGGTTGAAAGGCTTTCTCACCTATTGAATCTATATGTAGACATGGACGGAAAGGTTATTCTCACGCATGATCTAATGGGCTGTCAAATGAATTATATTGGGTTGAGTGTCCAGACATTCTTCCATAAATACGAACTTAAGTCAAGACTTAATATGAACTCTGTGGGAATTAATGATTAGCATCGAGTGGATATTGAATATGAGATGGAAGCTTTATGCTAGTTGAGTCTAGCTTTCCAAATGGATTCCTTCTACGCTATTGAGTCCGGGTTTCTAGTAGCAATCTCCTTATCACATAAACTATGTTCCCCTGTAGGTTACTTAGCTAATAGATCCACCTAAGCTAAGAGTATGATTCTACCTTAAGCAAGTAGGACAACCCATTTTCGGTATGGGGTAGACACCGGATTCCATATTCAGCTCACATGGTGTATGTCGGTAAGGCTTATTCCCACAACAAAAATATGAATTATGAACTATGGTTACTCAAGAAGCTTTACTTAGCATGGGTGAGATTTATGGGGTCTTATTCATGCATTGCACAAGTATGCTTTGAGGGTATTTATGATATGTTCCTCTTATGCTATTATGATCTATGTAATGAATATGCTTATGACTTATGCTTTTCCACTATCACAATAAGAATATGAACATGAATAATGAACCAAGAATACTTCAAGGGAAGTATTGTAAGTATGTTTTCATATAAGGACTACTTGTATGAAGTATGCTTAACTTGGATTGTTTCTATAAGTTGATTTCCTTGATATGTTTGACTAAAGATGAAGGTTCCCTTGTCTATGAGAAATTAGCTAAGGATGAGATCAAAAGAATGATGAATATTAATGATGACCTAAAGTGACTTGCTTAGCATGGGTGGGATTATGGAGTCATGTCTATGCATTGTACAAGCTTGTGTTGAGCTGACTTAAGAAGTGTTTTTCTTATGCTATGATGAATTCGATGCATTGATTATGCCTATGACTATGTTGTTATTTCCTATGCTTATAGCCAATGTCTTATGATGATGTCTCTTATGCTTATGACTTGTGTTATTGTTTGTCATGATTTTGGTATATGTCTTATGTTGACTAATGCCTCTATTATGCTTATGTTGATTATTGTGCTATCCATCATATTTAGTAAATGTTTGTACTAACACATACTTTTGCCTACATTCTTAAATGTAGGATTCGGTGATATTGACTTCAACCCTCGTGGCTAGGTTCATAGTAGATCAAGAAGTAAAGTTTTGGTGAGTCTTCATAGCATCGAGGACTTGATCATCCTTTCCTTTTATGTCTTTCTTTTATGTTTAGAATTTTGCATGTGTAATACCCCATAACTTCCAACACTTCTACAACTAAGTGAACGTGAAAAAATATTTGAACTCGAGATAGTAAAATATGGTATTTGATATTAAAGTTATAAGTGGACAAGTGTGTATTAGTGTTAAGATCTTGTAAAGAAACTAAGATTTGGAAAATGGTGTAAAATAGGTGAGGTGCTTGCTTGACTAATTAAACTACTAGGTGACAAGTAGGTGCATCACCTTCTTAAGGTATATGAACCAACTAGGTGCATCATCTGCTTTGATTTATGGGCCATATGGAGGCCTAAATTAAGTGATCAATTTGAGGCCCAATCTGTCCAAGAAAATGGGAAAAAATGAAAAAGAATGGCAGTCCAAGGCCCAATCTTTCCAAGCTCACAAGAAATAATTTGAATGGAATATTGCCTAAATTCAAGACAAATGGTGGCTGCAAATAAAGTACAAGAAAGGTGGCAAAAGAGAACCTATTAAGGCCAAAAATCTGATACAAATATCTCATTTTCCTCTTATCCAAACCTCAAGCTCTCAAGTTCATATATTTCTCTCTCTCAAGATGAAACAGCCACCCAATATTCCCACTAGGGTTCGAAGTATTTTGTATTTTGTTTCTCCAAAGCAGCCACAAGATCACCTTCTCTCCTCTATTGCTTCAAGTATATTGGACAGTTCTTCAAGGTGAGTGAAATAGAGATAGTTATATATGTTGGAAGCCAAGGTTGTACTCCTCTCTTCCAAAGATTAAGAGAAGGTTACAAAAATAATTGAAGGAGAACAATAGATTAAGATCACCAAGATGAAGATTATGACGTTAAAAGATAGGTTGAGACTGCGTAAGCTATATGATTGGGAATTGAAGTATGTAAGGCTATTTGATCTCATATCTTTTGGTATGTAGTCCTATATTATGTGTACCAACAAATTGATATCTCTAAGTGATCCTCATGGTAAAAGATACAATGTGAGGGTGTGCAATCTCCAATGTAGCTAATGGTCTTCCTTATAAAGTCCAAGTTCTCAAAATATGTCAAACTACTTATATACATGTTCATTATCCAATATTGGTGTGTTTATTCTTTCAAGTACTAGTTGACAAAGGTACTTTAACCATTAAGTTTCATGAGTTATCCACCATGTCAAATGAAGTTCATTGAGTCAATTAGATCTTACATCATACATGTTACAGGTTTTTATATGTTAGATGCATGTTATGTCAATTGTTTGTTTTATATCCCCTTAGGTGGAATGTACAACCCTTATTTGGGTTCTGTCACGGGCTTCATTACTTTGGATGTTTATGCACTCTTACATTTGATATAGTATATTAAGTTTTTAGTTATCATATTATCTTATATAGTCTTTGCCTCTGCATTTGAGAAGTTGCAGTCTCTACTAAGTGTTAAGCTATCGTATGCCCCCATGTGAAATGTCCAAATGTGTTTTAAATGAAGCATCTTGTAAGAACAATTACTTTCTCAATTGCTATACATATTAATAAATCATTTACTACATGGAAGGTAGTTTCCACACACCTTTGTGGATCACCTGTATAGTTCTGTGTGCCCAAATGAAGTTCATGAGTCATATAAGTTCCTAAGTAGCACAACAAAGCTACATTTTCTTCCTATATTATTGTTTTTCTGCCTCAATTAATTTGTCCACATCACTAGTATATAGTCCTAAATCTCAAAGATTAAAGAGACAAGGTAAAGTGAATCTATATAATTAAGGGTGGCAGCTCAAGGGTGGTAATACCTAGCATGGGCCGATCCCAATAGATATAATTAAGGGTGGCAGCTCTGGGTGGTAATACCTAGCATGGGCCGATCCCAATCTATATAATTATGGGTAGCAGCTCAGGGGTTAAAATACCTAGCATGGAACGATCCTAATTCTTGTTTTTAAGGGTGGCAGCTCAGGGGTGGTAATACCTAGCTTGGCCGATCCCAATCTATATTATTATGGGTGGCATCCCAGGGGCTAAAAGCCTAGCATGTGTCGATCTCGATTTGTATATTTATGAGGACCGCATCCCAGGGGTTAAAATGCCTAGTATAGGTCATCTTCTCCTACCATTAATCAGCTGGTCATTGTGTCACATGCTACAAAGTTTATAAAGAAAATATGAGTAAACTTAAAGCCAAGAATGTAATGTACATGATTCCACAAGTATAAGTAAAGGTGAATGTAATGTATATGACTCCTCAAGTACAAGCAGAGGTGAATGTAAGGTATGTGATTCCACAAGTATAATCAAAGGTTGTCTCTTATCCTTATCTATACAGAATATTTGTACATTTGTACCTGATTTCAGTTGAGCTCTTATCTTACATATGGTTACTTTATGCCTTACATATTCAGTACATTATTTTGTACTGATGTCCCTCCTGGGGGATGTTCTTTTCATGCCACGGTATAGGTACTCAAGCTAATAAAATCTCTCAATATAAGCATAGAATACTCAATGATCTTTGGTGAGCTCCAGATTGCTTCAAGTCTTTGCCGAGTCTGTAGTATATTTTTTAGATTATTTATTAGTTAAGGGGTATAATGGGGTCATGTCTCATTATAAGCTAAGTGTCTATCTTCTAGAGGCTTTGTAGACCAAATGTCAAAGTTAAGTGTGGTTATGTCTTGTTTCTAGTAATTAAGGCTTCAACATGTACATTTATTTTGGGCCTATCTATTTTGATCTTTTATCAAGGCACTTGACCTATACTCATCAAAGATTTATAATTATCATAGTTGCATGTATAATAAGCACAATACATAAGTTGGTTCTCTTAGGTTCTCTTAGGCCTCTAGGGCATCCCTTTCATGGTCCGTGAAAGTGGTTGTGGTCAGCCCCGTCAGAATTTTAAGTAGGGTTATTTTGGTCTTTTGCCCTATTTGTTGGGCACTTAAACTATGTGGTTTTGGTCAGTTTTAGCCTAGAAATATAACTAGAACTTACCTAAGTCAAATAATTCATCAAAACTTAGAAACTTAGATCGTAAAGAGAAGAAAGAGGCGACCAAACCCTAGTTCAAAGACGCAGCAAGGTTCCATCAGTTCCAGCCTCAAAATTGAAAGATTTTTCCATGGAATTTGTCACCAGGTATGTGGGATTTTACTAGTGGGTTACTTTCGCTCATTAGGTCCCTACAATTCAGTTAGATTCCTGATTCCCTTAATATTATCTAGACCTAAGGTTTCTTGAATGTTAGAAATTGTTGGGTTTTAGCTTTTAGAATGATCCAAATCAAATTGTCATGAATTTAGTAACATTTTCTATAGATTATTTCATGAATTTAGAACCCTAGCTATATAGTTCTTTTAGTTCATGAATTACACATGCTAGTTCAGTTACTTCAAATATATACATACATGCTTTAGATTTCGAGTGTTTCATGATCAGAATATTAATATTGCTTTCTCAGTTGCATGCCAGTATTTTGAGCTATCCAGTATTACAGAAATTTAGTTATAAATTGTTAATCAAATAATCAAAAGGGAGTATCTTAATAACGAGTGGACTAGGGTCAGTCACCATCAAGTCCCAGAACTACGTTCCCCATAGGTTAACTCCCCTCTGTTGGGCAGTACATTATAGTGATCACGCTAGTCATGCCTCTATACCTCTGGCAAGGTATATTGGGTCCTCTCGATGGGCTTATACATCGGACTCCACATTTAGCTCATGTGGTTTTAAGTCGGTTATTAGTAGCTCCCTTACAGTTCAGTCAAATTCTATTGCATTAACCATCTATTCAGTATAGTTCAATATGTAGTCTTAGCATGATATGAACATGGTCATTGCATTCAGTTTAATCATGTTCAGTATTTTGAGTATCCATTTTATCATTACTTTATTGCTGGTTCAATTATGTTATTACTCACCTCTATTCTATCCTACATTATTAGTGTATTTCAAGTACTGATGCATAATCTGTGCTACATCTTCTCGTGATGTAGGTTCAGGTCCTCAGCAATCAGATCACGCATAGATTAGTTCTTGATATTCAGTTCAGTAGTGTCAGTGGTGAGTCCTCATTCTTCGAGGACTGGAAACATGTTTATCTTTCTTACTTTTAGCTTTAGTTTTAGTTTTACTAGATCTAGCTGGGGCATGTCCCAGCATTTCTAGTCAGTAATGGCTTTATTTCAGACACAGTTAGTTTTAGCTTTAGTCTTGGAGTTTGACTTCTCATTTGTACTCAAACTCACAGCTTTCATATATTCAAATTTAATATATGGTTATTCCCCATCATTTCATTTCAAATTTATTCTTATGATTTAGCTTTCACATAGTTTTATTGCTCAGTTTATCTTTAGTATACTTATGATTATGCAAGCAGGGTTAGCTTGGGGTCACTCGTGGTCTAGGTTTCGTGTCCGCGTCTAGGGTTTAGCCTTGGTGTGTGACAAACATGGTATCAGAGCATTAGGTTTTAGTGTCCTAGGATGTCTGAAAAATCCAAACTAAGTAGAGTCCTTTTCATGGATGTGAAGTGCACCACATCTAATGCGAAGGAGGCTACAAAGTGATTTAGGAAAACATAAATTTCATTGTTACTCTTATTGTGCGTAAGGTATGATCTAATTCCTCGTGCTAATCCTTCGTTATGCACTTTCAGATCATGGCTCCTCGTAGAGCTTATGGAAGGAATGTGAATGCCAGGAATGCAAACATAATTCCTCAAGTCCCAGATCAGGAAGTTTCGAATGCTGAGTTTTGGAACGCTATCCACTTGTTCACTCAGAGTGTGACCAACCAGAACAATCAACATGTTTCATTTCTGGAAAATGCTAATATTGGGTCAGCTGCAGCTAGAGTTCGTGATTTCATCAGGATAAATCTGCCTGAGTTCTTAGGATCGCAGATTGGTGAGGATCCCCAAAGCTTCATTGATGAGGTCAAGAAGATCTTTGGAGTGATGCAAGTAACTGGAAATGATCGGGTTGAGTTGGCATCTTACCAGCTTAAGGATGTAGCTCATATCTAGTATACTCAGTGGAAAGAGAACATGGGTACAAATGCAACTCCTATAACTTGGGATTGCTTTTGTGAGACCTTTCTGGACAGGTTTTTCCCAAGGGAGTTGAGGTAGGCAAAAGCTCAGGAGTTTATGAATTTGAGGCAGGGTTCAATGACATTCCAAGAGTATGGGCTCAAGTTCACCCAACTCTCTAGGTATGCTCCTCACATGGTTGCTGATTCCAGGGCTCAAATGAACAAGTTCATGTATGGGGTATTCGATCTTGTGAAAATATAGTGTAGGAATGCCATGTTACCTGAAGATATGAATATGTCTAGGCTCATTACTCATGCTCAATAGGTTGATGGTGATAAGATTAGAGAACAAGCTAAGGAGATTAAGAAAGCTAGGAAAGGTAACTATGACTATTACCAACAGAAATCGGGTGGTGGAAATCGCTCGCAGTTTCAATAGAAGTCTTCAACTCCAGCACATTCATTAGCCAGTGTTCCATCCTCCAAGTTCTGGAGTGATCAGAAAGGTAGGGCATCAGGCTCTAATACTTAAGGTAGTGTTTCAGGCACCAGAACCTACCCAACTTGTTCGAAATGTGGTTAGAATCATCCAGGTGAGTGTCTTGTAGGAAAGGAAGGATGCTTTGGGTGTGGTCAGTCTGGTCACAGGTTGAAGGATTGTCCTTCTAAATAGGGTCAAAGAGGAAATAATGGTAGAGCTGAGTCTACAACATCAACAGCACTAGCAGGTCGCCTAACACAGCAGTATAACTGATCTGGTATAGGTGGTGGTCAGCGCCAAAACAAGCAGTATGCTATCTAGGCTCTCCAAAATCAGAAAGATTCTCCTGACATAGTCACTGGTACGTTACGAGTCTTTGATCTTGATGTATATGCATTGTTAGATCCAGGGGCTACTATCTCCTTTGTAACTCCTTTTATAGCAGTCAAATTTGATGTTAGTCCAGAAACTCTTTCAGAACCCTTCTCAGTCTCTACTCTAGTCGGTGACCTAGTAATCGCTAGACGGGTATAAGAAATTGCCTACTCACAGTCTCCCAGAAATTCACCTCAGCAGATCTTGTAGAGTTAGAAATGGTAGACTTCGATATCATTCTAGGCATGAACTGGTTATATTCCTATTATGCCTCAGTCGATTGTAGAACTAGGATTGTTAGCTTTCTGTTTCCAGACGAACCAATCTTAGAATGGAAGTGCAGTAGCTTAGCACCTATGGGTCAATTCATTTCTTACCTTAAGTCCAGAAAGATCATTTATAAGGGGTATCTCTATCATCTAGTTCAGGTTAAGTATTCAAGCTCTGAAACTCCAACTCTTGAGTCAGTCCCTATACTTAATCAGTTCCCAAGAAGATTTTCCCGAAGTTCCTCCCCAAAGGGAAATCGACTTTGGAATTGATCTCCTTCCAGATACCTAGCCTATTTCTATTTCTCCTTACATAATGGCTCAATTTGGCTTAAGGAATTGAAGGAGAAGTTGAAAGACCTTCTAGATAATGGTTTTATTAGACATAGTATTTCCCCATGGGGTGCACCATTGTTGTTCGTGAAGAAGAAATATGGTTCTCTCAGGATGTTCAATGATTATAGAGAGTTGAACAAGGTCATAATCAAGAATAAGTACCCTCTCTCCATGATTGATGACTTGTTTGACCAACTTCAGGGTGCTAGTCATTTCTCAAAGATAGACCTCAGATTCGGTTATCATCAGCTCAGATGCAGAGATAGTGACGTTTCAAAGACAGCCTTCAGAACTCGGTATAGTCATTATGAATTTGTAGTTATGTCATTTGGACTAACCATTGCTCATGCAGATTTCATGGACTTGATGAACAGAGTGTTCAAGCAGTATTTGACTTGTTCGTTATCGTCTTTATTGATGATATCCTCATTGACTCTAGGAATGGGGAAGAACATGCAAATCATTTGAGGGTTGCTCTACAAACTCTCAAAGATCGCCAGTTATTCACTAAATTTAGCAAGTGTGAATTTTCGTTGCAGTCTGTTGCTTTCCTTGGGCATATAATGTCTAGCGAAGGCATCCGAGTGGATTCTCACAAAATAGAAGCAGTGCAACAATGGCCCAAACCTACCTCTCCTACAGATATGAGAAGTTTCTTGGGTCTAGCAGGTTATTAAAGAATGTTCGTGGAAGGATTCTCATCCATAAACTCACCATTGACTTAATTGAATCAGAAAAAAGGTCAAGTATCAGTGGTCGGATGATAGTGAGAAAAGCTTCACAGAACTGACAAGTAGGTTGACTACAGCTCCTGTTTTGACTCTATCAGACGGTTCAGACGGTTAGGTGATCTATTGTGATGCATCCAGAGTCGTCCTAGTTTGCGTGTTGATGCAACAAGGTAAGGTTATAGCTTATGCTTCTAGACAGCTTAAGGTGCAGGAGAAGAACTATCCAACTAATAACCTCGAGATAGTTGTAGTGGTGTTTGCACTTAAGATTTGGAGACATTACATGTATGGTGTTCACGTTGATGTGTTCACAGACCATAAGAACATTCAGTATGTGTTCACCCAGAAAGATTTGAATCTTCGCTAGAGGAGATGGCTTGAGTTCCTCAAGGCTTATGATATGATTGTGCATTACTATCCTGGTAACGCCAATGTAGTACCGGATGCTCTTAGAAGACTATCTATGGGTAGGATAGCATATGTTGAGAAAGAAAGAAAGGAGCTAGCAAAGGATATTCACAGACTTGCTCGCTTAGGAGTTCGTCTTACTAGCATATCAGATGGTGGTGTAACAGTACAGAATGGGTCAGAATCTTCATTGGTAGTGGATTTTAAGGGAGAGAAAGACAGTGATCCGATATTGCTTCAACTAAAAGGTACAGTCCATCAGCAGAGATTGAGGTTTTCTCCCAAGGGGGAGATGGTGTGCTTCGTTATCAAGGTCGATTATTTGTTCCTAAGGTGGGTTAGTTGAGACAACAGATTCTTCCAGAAGCCCATAACTCTAGATACTCTATTTATCCAGGCGCCACTAAGATGTAGTGTGATCTCTGGGAAGTCTTTTTGTGGAATGGTATGGAAAGGCATATAGTGGATTTTGTGGCTTAGTGCCCTAGTTGTCAGCAAGTGAAAGTAGAACATTACAGACCAGGAGGCATGACTCAAGAGATCAATATTCCTACTTGGAAGTGGGAAGTGATCAACATGGCTTTCATCATAGGTTTACCTCGCAGACAGCATGACTCCATTTAGGTGATTGTTGATACAGTTACTAAGTGTTCGCAGTTTTTGGCTGTCAAGACTACAGATTTGGTGGAGGACTACGCCAAGCTTTACATTAATGATATAGTCAGCCTGCATGGGGTTCCTTTGTCTATCATCTGAGATAGAGTTCCTTAGTTTACCTCTCATTTCTGGAAGTCATTTCAGAGAGGTCTTGGTACTCAAGTTAATCTTAGCACAACATTTCATCCATAGACAGATGGTCAGGCAGAGTGTACCATTCAGACCCTACAGAACATGTTGAGAGCTTGTGTGATTGACTTCAAGGGTAGTTGGGATGATCACCTTCCTCTTATAGAGTTTGCCTACAATAATAGTTATCATTCCAGCATTCAGATTGCCCCTTATGAGGCATTGTATGGGCGTAGATGTAGGTCTCTAGTTGGTTGGTTTAAAGTAGGTGAAGTAGACTTAATAGGGCCAGATTCAGTTCATGATATTATGGAGAAAGTGCAACTCATTAGAGATAGACTTAAGAGAGCCCAGAGTCACCAGAAATCCTATGTAGATGTAAGGAGAAGGGAACTAGAGTTCCAAGTTGATGATTAGGTTTTCCTGAAACTGTCGCCTATGAAAGGGGTGATGAGATTTGGCAAGAAAGGGAATCTCAGTCCTAGATACATAGGCCCTTACAATATCTTGAAAAGGGTTGGTAAAGTGGCTTATAAGTTAGAATTTCCAACAGAACTAGCAGCAGTGCATTTGTTTTTCACATTTTGTTGTTGAGGAAGTGTGTGGGTGACCCAGCGTCTATTGTGCCTTTTGAGAGTGTGGCTATGAAGGATAGTCTCACTTATGAAGAGGTACCAGTCGAGATTCTTGATCATCAAGTCCGAAGGTTAAGGAACAAAGAAGTTGCTTTAGTCAATGTTTTGTGGAGGAGTTAGTCCGTAGAGGGAACTACTTGGGAAGGAGAAACAGCCATAAAGGCCAAGTATCCTCACCTCTTTCGTTCCGATTCCATTCCAGCTGGAGGTAATAGTTCCTATTCAGTTTTCTAGTCAATCATGTGTAAATTCAGTCTTAGTATCATGTTCCTTCAGTTGTACTTGCATCTTCAGTGTTTTTGTATGTGTTTAGTGGTAGGGTTTGCAGCTCTTTCCCTCCATTTCAGGTAGTTTAGTATTCATTCGAGGACGAATGTTCCCAAGGGGGAGATATTGTAACACCTCAAAAACCAGACCTAGAAAAAATTTGAAGAAACTTACCTGAACCAGTGAACCACAGAAGGGTTCACGGACGGTGATAGGATCCACGGTCCATTGACCTGCCCATGGTTGTGAGTTAGACTCCACAAGGCGCAGACATAAGACCATAGGACCATTCACGGGCCGTGGCCCTGACAACGGACCGTGGTGGCATCCGTAGTTGCTGAACTAGTAGACCCTCAAAGCCTAGCCCTTAGACCCCCTCGCCCATGTAAGGACCACGGGGACCCTCACAGTCCGTGGTCCTGATGACGAGTCATGGGGGTGTCCGTAAAGTTCACCCATGAGACCCCAGAATTGAGCTTCCAAACCTCAGCCCAATTGAGGACCACGAGGACTTTCACGGTCCGTCGTCCTCCACACGGGCCGTGGTAGGGTTTCGTGGAGGAGACCCCAGGATTAGCAGACACTAGACAAGAAGAACGACCGGTCCCACGATCCATGGTCCCTTTCACGGTCCGTGAATCTGGCCGTGGTCAGCCCTTTCAGAATTTTAAGTAGGGTTATTTCTGTCTTTTCCCCTATTCGTTGGGCACCTAAACTATGTGGTTTTGGTTAGTTTTAGCCTAGAAACATAACTAGAACTTACCTAAGTTATATCATTTATCAAAACTTAAAAACTTAAAGCGTAAAGAGAAGAAAAAGGTGAACAAACCATAGTTCAAGGATACAGAAAGATTCCATCAATTCCAACCGCAAAATCAAAGATTTCTCCATGGAATTCGTTACCAAGTATGTGGGATTTCACTTGTAGGTTCCTTTCCCCCATTACCTCCCTAAAATTCAGTCAGATTCCTGATTCCCTTAATAATATCTAGACCTAGGGTTTCTTGAATGTTAGAAATTGTTGGGTTTTAGCTGTTAGAATGGTCCAAATCAAATTGTCATGAATTTAGTATCGTTTTGTGTAGATTCTTTAATAAATTCAGAACCCAAGCTATGTAATTCTTTTAGTTCATGAATTACACATGCTAGGTCAGTTATTTCAGATATATACATACATGCCTCAATTTTCGAATGTGTCATTATCAGTTTATTAATGTTACTTTCTCAGTTGCATGCTAGTAATTTGAGCTATCCAGTATTACAGAAATTTAGTCATAAATTGTTAATTAAATAATCAAAAGGGAGTAGCTTAATACCAAGTAGACTATGGTCAGTCACCCTCAAGTCCCAGAACTACGTGCCCCGTAGGTTAAGTTCCCTCCGTTAGGCATGACATTTTAGTGATCATGCCAATCATCCCTCTATACCTTTGGCAGAGTATATTGGGTCCTCTTGATGGGGCATATACATCGGACTCCATATTTAGCTCATGTGGTTTTATGTCGGTTATTAGTAGCTCCCTTACATTTAAGTCAGATTCTATTGCATTGACCATGTATTCAGTAGAGTTCAGTATTCAGTCTTAGCATGCTATAAACTTGGTCATTGCACTCAGTTTAGTCATGTTTAGTATTTTGAGTATCTTTATCCTGTTCAGATTATATCATTGGTTTATTGCATGTTTAGTTATGTTATTGTTTAGCTCTATTCTATCCTACATGTTCAGTACTTTTCAAGTACTGACACATACTCTACGCTACATCTTCTCGTGATGTACGTTCAAGTCCTCAGCAGTCAGATCATGCATAGATCGGTTCCCGATCTTCAGTTTGGCAGCATCAAGGGTGAGTCCTCATTCTTCGAGGACTAGAGTCATGTTTATTTTTCTTACTTTTAGCTTTAGGTTTAGTTTTGCTACATCTAGCTAGGGCATGTCCTATCATTTCTAGTGAGTAGAGGCTTTATTTAAGAGATACTTAGTTTCAGCTTTAGTTTTGGAGTTTAACTTCTGATTTGTACTCAAACGCATAGCTTTCATATATTCAGATTTAGTATATGGGTATTCCCCATCATTCCATTTCAGATTTATTCGTATGATTTAACTTCCGCACAGTTTTATTGCTCAGTTTATCATTAGTACGTTTCTAATTATGCCAGCAGGGTTAGGTTGGGGTCACTCGTGATCCTAGGTCCTGTGTCTGCATCCAGGGGGTAGCCTCGGGGCGTGACACAAACATTCCATAAGGACATGCGAAAATTGACTTTTCTTCATCTTCCACTGCAACAGAGATTTGATTATAACCGGAGTAACCATCTATTAAGGAATACCATCCATGACCAGCAAGTCTATCAAGAATTTGATCTATAAAAGGCATCGGAAAATGATCCTTCTCGATCAATGCACTCAACCTACGATATTCCATACATATACGCCAATGGGTAATTAGTCGCATTGGCACAAGCTCCCCTTTTTCATTAGGGACCACGATCATACCTCCTTTCTTTGGAACACATTGGGCTGGACTAACCCACTTGCTAGCCACAATAAAGTAGACAACTTCCGCTTCAATCCACTTACTAATATCTTTCTTGATGACTTCTTGCATTGGAGGATTCAACTTCCTTTGATGTTCAATACTTGACTTACAATCACTAGTCAATTGGATCTTCTGAGTACAAATACCGGGAAGTATTCTCACTATGACGACAATTGTCCACCCAATAGCCTTGATAAATCTTTTCAACACACTAACAAGCGCTAGCCATTCAAGCAAATCCGCAACAATAATCATGGGTAAAGTATTATTTTCTCCCAAGAACATATAATGAAGGTGAGGTGGAAGTACATTCAATTAGAGCTTTGGTGGTTCCTCAATAGATGGATTTGCAAGAAGACTTTCCCCGTTCTTCAAATAGGTATCAAGTTTCAAAGGGATCTTAGAATAAGAACCTAAACCTGATAGAACGGCCACTACCTCATCATAAAATTGAATTTCCTCTCCATCATCGTTCAAAAGGATGGCAACCAAAGATTCACCATCACAAGAAACTTCGCTCACACTAGCAACCGCTTCATCAATCATGTCAATGACCGATATCACATGGAGGTCACTTTGTTGCTTCATCGATTTAAAAATATTGAATGTAACTTCCTCACCATTTACTCGGAATTTTAGTTCACAACTTTCCACAGCAACAAGAGCTCACCAGGTAGCCAAGAACGGCTTAGCAAGAATAATAGGGCCATCAAAATTAATCCTGCAGTCGAGGATCACAAAATCATCCGAAAATATAAATTTGTCTACCTTCAGAAAAATGTCATAAAGGATTCCAATAGGGCGCTTGATAGAGTGATCCGCCATAAGAAGACGCATAGTGGTAGGTTTAGGCTCACCTAGCCCAAGTTGCTTGAAAATGGCATAGGGCATCAAGTTTATACTCTCCCCCAAATCACACAATGCTTTAGCGAATCGGAACATCCCTATAGGGCAACGGATAGTAAATGGCCTTGGGTCATCCTCTTGACAACCACGTTGCTCGACATAATGGCACTACAACTATGTGATACTTCAATTGTCTCGAAATCCATACTTCTCTTGTAGTGACCAACTCTTTCATAAACATTGCATAACCTGGCCTTTCTAACAACGCCTCCACCAAAGGAAGATTAATTGAAGGTGTTTTGAAGAAGGAAAGAATGTTTTGGAACTTGACGTCCTTATCTCTCCTTTTCAATCTTTGAGGGAATGATAGAGTAACTTTGGGCAACGACTTTGTAGGTACCGAGGAAGGCACAACCCCCACATTTGACTTTTTACCATCACCGGACACACCACTTTTCGGTGCATCATCAACCTCATTGGAGGATTCATTGTTCAACTCTTCGGCCCGTACATCACTTTCAAAAACAATGGTTTTCCCTTTGCTTGAACTTGCATTTTTATCATTTGGCACATCACTCCGCAACCTTACCACTCCGAGTCATGATGTCCATGCATTGCACATTATCATTATTCTTTAGATTGGCCACGGTATTATTAGGGAGGCCCCCTTTTGGTCTCAGATTCAAGTGAGCAGAAATTTGACCCATTTGAGTCTTGGGTTGTTTCATAGAAACCAAATTAGAGGTCACCATTTGATTCAAGGAGGAAAAATCACCCTTTATGTCCTTGAGTACTATATCCGACCCTTATACCTTGTTTAGGATGTGGGCAAGCATGTCTTCAGTCAAAACTCTTTGGGGTTGGCATTTGGTTCCTTAGGCTTTGGACGGTCAAGAGTAGGCACATAATGATCTCTATCACCATCACTTTCTCTCCAATTTGCACCCCTATCATGCCAATCTCGTTCCCTATCTCTCTAACCTCTATCATGATCTTTGATCCAATCTAGATTCCCGCACAGCCTTGGATCGCTCGGACGAGAACCCCCCCTTTGGTTCGACAAGAATCGTACCTCTTCATTATACATGGCATCAAATTGTGCATCATCCGGGCTCATCCCACTACTAGCACCCACCGCATTCACGACCTTATAACCACCTCCCATGACTTGTTTTGTCAACAAGTCCAATTGGGTCATCATCTTGGCCATGTTTTCATCACTCTTTTGGTTAATTTCCATTTATTATTTAGTCAACCCAATATTGAGAGGAGATACTTGATCCTCCCTCATATGCCATGCTCGATTAATCTTTGTCATCTCATCAAGTAAAGTCAATGACACGTCAAATGGCTGTCTCTTGATTCCACCCCGAATAAGTTGATCGATGACACCTCTGTTGACGGTGCCAAGACTCCGGTAAATATATATTGCAAGAGCACATTGTCCAGCAACCCATGAGAAGGATGTTAGAGGAGTTGATTTTGAAACCTCAACCAAGTTTCATGAATGGGTTCACCATTAATCCATTTGAAATTTTTAATGTTGTCTCTCAATTTAAACATCCTCGTGGGAGGAAAGAATCTTTCATAGAATACCTCAGTGAGCTCATCCCAAGAAGTAATAGAGTCCCTTGGTAGTTCGGTCAACCACTTTGTTGCTTCCCCCACTAGAGAGAAGGGAAACAAATGGAGCCGGATTGAGTCTTGAGATATATTCTTGAAGGAGAACGGTCCACACACACCCCCAAATTTCGGAATGTGATCATGAGGGTCCTCATGATCAAGTCCCCCAAAGAAGCCTTTCATTTAGAGCAGCTGAAGCATAGTTTCGGTCACATGAAAAATAGTTTTGCCTATAGTTGGGGGCAAACAAATAGCATCATTGCTTCCCATTTGATCGGCATTAACATAATTCAAATCCCCAATGTCATCATTGTTCCCACGTTAGCTAGCAAAATTTCTCCCATTCACACTCATTTCTTCACCTATTGAGAGAAAACAACAAAAACACTAATAAGAGAGTTTTACTACAACCAGATTAGTTCACAAAACACTTCAATAAAAGAATTCTAAACACCACTCCTCGACATGGGCTCCATTTTTGATAACTCTCAACTACACTTCTGATGATTCAAAGTGTAGGCAGTCGCTAAAAGTATAAACTCAACGGTGAGTTTGGGTCGATCCCAAAAGTAATGATATGGAAAAGAATTGAAATACGAAGTATGAAATTGTTGTAATTTCTTGTAGAACAGAAATAAACAAAACGCAAAATAATGTAAGTTAATAAGTTTCAATTATCTATATTAAGAGTTAGGTAATCAATTGTTAAAGAAGACAATTAATGTGGTGTTTGAATAAATAGAAAGGGAACCTTAGGAGTGTGTGATTAGTCCAATACTAATTTCGCTTAATGGCTACGGAAGTATTGCTTTAATTCGTTGAATCTCAATGGTTAGGATGGATTGTCACTATACCAACAATATTTCAATCAACTACTATGTTTCAAACGAGTTCCTTCGAACCTCAACAAGCTTAACAATGTAAAACAACCTAAATCCTTAATTTAACCCACTTTATCAAGATGGGTTGTAAAGACACAAGTCAATACACCTATCAATCATTTACTCCACTCTAAGAAACATTCACAAGCAAGCATAGAGAGCTAAAGCTAGAACTAAATTTGTAACTTCACTTTACTAGTGAAATCATGAATAATTAACTGAATCCATTCCAAAACAATATTAAATCTATCAATTTATGTGTTAAATTACATAGTCACATCCCTAATGAAAGGGAGTTTAGCTAAGCATAACCAATATTAAAAAATAGTTACCAAAAAGATGTTCCATTGGAATGTCAAAATCAATGTTCAATGCCAAAATTAAGACTAAAACCTCAATACCTAAGCTCAAATCCTTTTCCAAGAATATTCAGTATTGTAAAAGTATGCAAAATCAGTAAAATCTATGTAAGAACCTTTTCCCTCTCTTTAAAAATCAAATTGTATATTTCCAAAAACTTTCCAAATTTCAGTACCCAGTCCAATCACGAAAGCTAGTCATGATCACCGCATGACTCGACGATCCATCGATACACACTCCTTCTCACCATTTGGACTTGACTTCTGCATCCAGTTGTTCTGTTCATTTAGGCAAGCTGGATTGAGCTCGTCGTTCCATACGGTGCATCGCCGATGTCCACTTTAATTCACCAAATTGGCTTAGTTCATAAACCAACTCGCTAGACCTTTTGGTGAGCTTCAAGCTCACTCGGTGATTTTCGAGTAGCTTTTGCGAGCTCCAGCCTTCTTTTGCTTCAGCTTTTCAAACTTTTTCGCTTCTTTTTGCAACTAATGTCCTTGCCTTGTTCTTAAACTTTCATGGCTGCACATAAACAATTTAACATCTATTGTGAACACAAAATATGTATTGGGGACACTAATTCAATAAATAACAAGACCTAAATGAGTCAAAATTCCCGACTCATCATACGCCCTCAAAATATTTAGGCCAAAAACACATCGAGACTATATATCACCCAAAATCTATGGACTAGAGCACACATAAAATGGGAAATTTTTTATGTTCCATTCCGAGCCTCGTTTGAACTTGAAAATGCAGATATTTGCCCCTCCAAATCAACCCACTCCATAAATAAGTTTGTCAAGAACGCCCACAAAAATTTCAGCGAAAAATACATCGGGATCACATATCACCCAAAATCCATGGTCTATAGCGCACATAAAATGAGAATTTCAGTATTTCTCATTCTGGGCCTCGTTTGAACTTTAAAATGCAGACATTTACTCCTCCGGACAACTTTACACAATTATAAGGTCATCGCAAACACCAATTAAAAATTTAGGCCAAAAACACGTCGACAAACAAAGACAAATCTAGCATATTTTTGGCTGGAGTAGATGAAACTATGACGGAAAAGTTGTTGGCGATCACTGGATCTATAGAAGGGTCACTCCCTATCAAATATTTGGGCCTGTCTTTATCCCCCAAAAATTGGAACAAGCTAGATTTTCATTAATTAATGCCAAATATAACAAACATGAGAAGGAATGCATCAGACACCTCTCTAATGCAGGGAAACTACATGTTATAGTCTCTACCCTATTTGCATTGCACAATTATTGGGCTTTAGTATTTATCCATCCTCAAAATTTGGTTAAGGAGGTTGATAGAAAATGTAGAGATTTCTTATGGGGTAACACGAAAGAGAAAAGGAAAGTCGCATTGGTATCATGGAATAGAGTTTGTCAAACTAAGAAAATGGGGTGGGGGGTTTGAATATAAAAAGTTGCAGATATGGAACCATGATGTAGTGGGGAAACTAATATGGGTAATCATACCTCAGAAAGAAGCTCTTCAAGTTAAGTGGCTACATGGAATCCATCTAAAAATTGATGAATATTTCTGGGTACATACACCACCAAATGATAGTAGCTGGTACTGGAAGGCCCTAAATAAACTGAAACTGGGTATAGAAAATCAATATCAACAGTATAGATACACTTTGACATCTGATTGAGGATATTCGATGAGTCAAAGCCATATGACATTGATGGGAGGGGGACCTAGTTTTGGAAATGCAGACTTAGTGTGGATAAAACTAATGGTAACTAAGCATATATTTGTTATTTGGCTTTCAACATATCAGAAACTTATGACCAAAGGGATAATACGTGATATGGGCATAATAGTAGATAGTGTTGGTTGTGTGTTATGTGATCAACAATGCTATGAATAACTAGAACATTTAATTTGTACATGTAACTGGACATCTACACTACGGGAGGAAGTACTAATTAGAGTGGATTTTCCATGTTGTGGTATTGTGGAGTGTTTGAACGGGATTAAACAGAGAAATTGGAGCAAATTTAAGCAGAAAGCGATAGCTACAATATAAGGGGCCATAATATGCCTATTTGTCAAGCTAGGAATTAGAGAAATTTTAAAGAGCAACACCCGTATAGAAGTTTTATACATCAGCAAATATAGGTTACTGTTAAGGAGAGGATTGCAATGTTTAGAGGCCAAACAGGAACATAAGTGTATATCCTTCATAGAAAATTTATGTAATTAGAACGTTATTGGTATAGGTGGAGAGGCAGGACGTAGTTGAGAATTAGGGGTTTGCTGAGGCTGTGATTACTTGTAATGAAGTTTGTTTTGTTGGTGGTAATAATATTCATAGTTTACTGCCAAAAAAATAGGAATTTTGTATTTTTCTTTGTAGGCTTTGTTTGAACTTGAAAATATAGATATTTTTCCCTCTGGACCAACCCACATCATTAATAAGGTCGTCACGGACACCAATCAACAATTTGTCTGAAAGGACGTCGGGATTACATATAACCAAAAATCTATGGACAATAACATAGGCAAATTGGAAATTTATTATTTCCCATTCTGGGCCTTGTTTGAACTTGAAATACAGACGTCTTCCACTCCGAACCAAGCCACACCATTAATAAGGTCGTCACGGTCACCCACAAAAACATTTGGACAAATAAATGGTAGGATCACACTCATAAAGTTTTTTCAGAAAAATATTTTGGGTGGTCCATGGCGCCAGATTCATGTGCTAATATACACGAAAAAAATGGAAAAATATGTATTTCCGGCTTTGTGCCTCGTTTGAATTTGAAAATGCTGACATTTTCCCCTCCAAACCAACGCACACTACTTAAAGGTAATGAGTTACGTTGTTTTCATCGAAGTTATATCATCTAATTTTTCTCTAGTTCTAAATGTACATGATTTACATTTTTTCCATTCTAGCACATCACTTCATATTGAAGTAGAGAACATAAAATCCTACAAATATTATTAAAATTGTCCAAATAATTCAAAAATGGAAAAATTACGAATGTGCCTACTCTAAATCAAATAAAGTTTTAAGAATATAATTAAAAATATCCTATCTTTAAAGCAGAGCAATATATTAATGGAAAATTAGAAGATACTTGAATGGAAAAAATGTAACTCATGTGCCTTTAAAATTGGAAAAAATTATAAAATGTAACTTGAATGGAAAAAATGTAACTCATGTACCTTTAAAATTGGAGTCTAAATATATTTTAAGGATTGTAAGTCTCTAAGAAAAATACATAATATGAAATTTATTTATATACTTAACCACGGAATAAAAACAAATATCGTCACCTATAAAGTGCGCAAATTTTTGCACAAAGTTTCTGAAACCTATTTTGTCAAGCCATATTCACCAAACACTTTTGTAATGGCACAAATTAATATTATGCACCGACAAAAGACTTTCACGACCTAGGGTACACCCTAGATGTAATATGGCGTACTTGACCCCGAAGGGGTCTCATACAAGCCCTTAGCATATCCTCACATAGGATAAAAGAAATGATGCAGAAATTTTAAAACTTTATCCATACAATCAATGTATTTTATAAAAGCAAGCGGAAGTCTAGACTTGTCTCAATTAGCCATCTAATACAATCTTTCAATCAAAAATAAGGTCACAACCCTTTAAACATAAATCCAAAAATGAAATAAATAGAAAGAAACTACAAATGACTCATACGTCCTCGAATCAAGAGGACTCACCACAAGCTAAGAGAATAGTCGGTCCAAGCTTGAACTAAAAGAAGACTGCCTTAAGAATCGAAACCTACAGTTTATAAAAATGTCGAAAATATGGGTTAGTACAAAAATGCACCAAGTATGATAGCCATACATAAACAGCTTGAAAATATGCTAAAAAGGACATTTTAGTTGAAAAGCATGCATTTACCAAATTTGAGAATCATCATGCACTTTAGTATAAAAGCTTAAGTCGCAAGCATATTCGACATATAGATCATCATAGCATAATACAACCATCTCATAAGGAACCCTAGTTATACTTGTGCAATGCATAGATAAGATCTCATAATCCCATTATACTAAGTACCACTTTTAGGTCCCCATAATCTTACTTAACATTCTTTGATATCATCTTTAGTTCATACTCTGAGACAAGGAAACCATCACATTTACTAAGTCATATCAAGGAAAGCAACTCATGGCAACAATCCACATAAAGTATACTTCATGTCATAAGCCTTCATTACATAAGAGGAACACACCATAACTACTCTCAAAGCCAACTTGTGCAATGTATGGATGAAGTCCCATACCCACACCCACACTAAGTAGTGCATTCTTGAGAAGCCATAGATCAGTATCATTCATTGTGGGGGTAAGCCTTAACCGACATAGACCATGTGAGCAAATCATGGAATACGGTGTTACCCACACCAAAAAGGGTGTCCTACTTGCCTAGGGTAGAACCATAAACATTTAGCTTAGGTGGATCCACTAGCTAATAAGCTATGAGGGCACACAGTAATGGGATAAAGAGATTGCTACTAGATACCCCGCCTCAACTCACGTATGGGTATCCATCTCAAGAGATTTCTACTAGAAACCCCGCCTCAACTCACGTATGAGTTTCCATCTCAATCAATATCCACTCGGTGCTTAGCATTATTGCCCACGGAGTACTTAACATTTCATTAATTGAGTTCATTAAAATGGGATAAAGAGATTGGTACTAGATACCCCGCCTCAACTCACGTGAGGGAACCCATCTCATCTCTGCGTCATTCATAAGATAGCTCATAGATTTACTAGGTGAGAATAGCCTTTCAACCTAAGAATCCCCATATTGTGAGAAAACATTTTACAACATGCCTTCATCATTCATAAGTGTATAACTGAGAATAGCCTTTCAATCAACACATCATCATTATCATAATCATAGAAACTTCATTCATACTTCATTCATAAGTGTGTAGTGAGAATAACCTTTCAACAACGACACCATTACATCATAGTCATAATCACTTTACAGTCAAAGTAGTCATAAAGCATGTACATAAATATCATGATTATACATAATTCTCATAATTTTCCCTTCAAGGACCATGGATCATAGTTCATTGATGCATCTATAATTACTACATTAGATATGCATAATAACATGATTCAAGTAATCAATTCATAACATTCATAATTCTATAACATTCCACTAATATCAATCAATACCCACACTTTAAGATCCAATTTGATAAAATAGGGAAATTCATGGATTCATGAGGAATTCAACTTAAAATCATATAAAATCATCAATATATCCCTAAACAAACATAATTCAATCATTAAAAATGAATTTGAAAGGAATCTATGAGATTGAAGTTAAACCCTAAATTTTGGGTTTTCTAGCTTTGAAATTGGGGTTTTTGGAGGGGCTCTATGGGTGAAGGCTACCCATAGATGAGGATCTACCATAACTTAGTGAAGATTTACCACCAATTTGAGGAAAAAGGATTGATTCTTCAACCCTAGCTTCACCTTTCTTCTTCTTCCTTGGAATTCTAGAGAGAGTTTATTTGGGAAAAAGTTGGTTATGGATTTGGGTTTTGAGATTTTATGAAGTGAATGAGTTAGTTAATGACTTAAAAACACTTATATAGGTGAATTAAAACAATATAAAATGACCCCACATCAAACTAACTAAAAAGGAAATTACCTAGAGACCCCTCACTTAGGTTGACTTAGACCAGCCTACAGGCCCCATCCACGATCCCCACCTACGGGCGTGGACTGACCCATGGCCCGTACTGGTAGGGCTTGGGTTGTGGTCTGCAGCCCCTCATCTCAGCCTTTGACCCATGAACCTCCTCCCACGGAGCATGGACCACCCTACAGGGCGTAGGTCCCTCCGTGGGTCACTGTTTTTAGGCAGTTTTGAGGGTGGTTTTAGGGTCCTCCTCAAGCACCCTTGGTTGGTCCTTGGAGAGTCATACCTTGACTTTTTACCCCTAAACCCTTCATTCTAACTATGAGAAGCAAATTTTATAACTCTAACACTTACGACAAGCTCTAGTTAAGCCTACTAGTTTCCGGGGTGTTACAAAGACTCATCAGAAGGTGATAATATCTAAAGCAAAACGGTTTGTAGCTTTCAAAAAGCTATGGGCAAGTGTTGTCAAGGAAGTAAACGAACTTTCTATTACAACAGGAGCACATGTTGCTATTGTCGCTTATTTCTAGGGTAGCATACCATATGTTTATGATTCCTCCAATAAATTTGACACAATAGATAAGTTCCTCAATGATGCGAAGGCTTCTGCAGTCAAATGGGGTCATTGATTTTATTGCCTTTAGAGAAGGATTTATGTATATTTTTTTAATCTTATTTTGTATTAGTTAAGAGAAATTATCACTCATAAACTATGTTATAATTTCCCTTAACTATTACTAAATAAGATTTAAAAAAAAAAGATAAATCCATTTCTAAAGGCAATCAAATCAATGACCCCCTTTGACTACAGAAGTCTTCGCATAATTGAGGAACTTATTTATTGTGTTCAAAGCTATTGGAGGAATCATAAACATATGGTATGCCTGTAGCGACCCTTCCGAAATAATATAAGCCAATAACTCACGAGATTTTTATGCATATATTTTCCTCACATTAGTAAAATGACATAAAAAAATATTACCAACTTCCGAGTACCCAAACTAGGCCATTCATGCTTCACACAATCATTCAAAATTAGTGGTAAATTTAATATATTACAAGACTTGGGCTTACACACCCCAAAAGAACAAAACATATAGCCATACTTATATTACAACCTATGGTGACATGATCAAATTAGTCCTCAAAATTTCATGTAAATATACAACACATAGATCATGTACAAGTCCCAAGGTTTATACAAATATAGATGCCTATATGCAAATGTGATCTTCCTTAAAGCCCTCAAAATCTCCATCTCCAATGGCCTACTTCACGCCTCCTCTCGATCTTTCCCTACGATAGAAACAACTATCGCTAAGCATATAGCTTAGTGCTGCAAAACTATAGGTTTGGAGCCATCAAATTCACCAATTTAACTTTCTCAAGTCATGGGCAGCACCATTGAAACATAATAATTAAATCAAGTAAACAATATAATAAGAGTATCAAGTTCGATATTTAAAGATCCAAATGTCAAGAAAGCTCATAGCACCATTTTCCAAGAGATTCAATAACAAGGCTCGCCCAATATATACATCATGTCGTCACACCAAGCACAAGCAGGTATCAAGAAGGGCCGACGCCCTGTATCAAGAAGGGTCAAAGCCCAATAATCAAGAGAACGAAGAACCATATTAAAAAAGGCTTTCTACTTCGTACTTAAAATGGACAACTTCCCTTCTTAATACGAACTAAAAATCCAGAGTCAAGATGGCAAATGATCCGAATCAAGAGGCATGCCAATAGTGACAAAGTCACAACCATAAGAAGGACAAGGTCCCAACAAGAGTGCCAAGTGATCAGACAATCTGTACAAGTGGGTGAGTTACACAAGCGTCTTTAACGTCTTAAAGGATACCAACACGACAATATAAAGTGACAAGAGGTAACCAAGGTACCAAGATCAACCTTCAGATATAACAGCAGTTAAAACAGTGCAAGTACAAGTTTATACACAAACCTCAATGCTTTAGCAAAGAAACAGTCCAACACAACTTCGTGAGTTCAGACCGTAGACCAACCAACGTTTCAAGATCCTCAACTTGTTCACGACTATATACAACCTAGAAAATACAATTAAATAACTTCTTTAATTCCTAGAAGCTCAATAATGTTGATGTAAACCAGGATTATCATCACAAGTAAGCTTAACCTGTACAAATACGACTATGCTCCTAAAACAGTGATTCTGGCCAGCCTAGTACCTCATGTCGCAACTTTGATTTGAAAAGGAAAACGGCAAAACTAGACTTTATAACCTTCATGAAAGATGTAGGTACATATCTTAAGGTTGCAAAAAAACAAGAATCACCGCAAAATATATTTTGTACAAAAAGATATATTCAAAACACTAACAGTTGTCCATACATGATTTCTACTTTCGAGCTCTGGACTGAACTTGTCCTATGTTGCATCAAAGAGAACATATCATAGATTGCAAATACACCAAAGGAAAGGCTAAAATACCAATAATAAACAAACGAATAATAAATAAAGAAATACAAGATATTAAGGCTAAAAATCCAATTAAATATGTACATTTAGGAGGAACAGGAATACTAATAAAAGCATGTTTTAGAGAAGGAATAGATGCACCCATAGGAATATACTTAGCGGATGATAAAATTATACAACTTATAGAAAAAAGTATAATAAGCGCAGTAAAAGGTAACCTCATATACCAAAAATTTAAATTTATAATAAGTGCTAATAACTCAGTAGCAATAAATGACAGAAACATAGATAAATCACTAGTATTATATTGGAAAATGTCAGGGATAGAACTAGCCCCAGGAAGTAAAATATTTACAGCTAGATGTAAAAACTTATATGTTTTAACAACAAAACATAAAATAACAGCAA